>VFXL01000443.1:0-120001 GCA_009761765.1 Phenacoccus solenopsis | reverse complement strand
ACGGATTTAGGCTCCTCACACAACCAAAAGGACGAAGATTATGTAAGTAAAATAAATTTTAAAAAAAGAACAGACTTCGAAAAAAAAAGGTACTGAAAAAAGCTCTAGAAATTTTTTGTCAATTTTTAATTTTTTTTTAATTTATTCAACTTTTTGATAGGTCAGTTCTAAAAAAAAATGAAATGAGACCACCTTATAGTATGATTACCTTTTATTAAAAAAAACATATACATTTCTGTATCGGATGATACTAATTGAAGAATAATTGCTGGACAAAAAAAAATGACAGGTCGAATTAAGAACCTCCTTTCTTTTCGAAGTCAGTTAAAAAAATTACCTAATTCGATTAAAAATTATTTTTCGACAATTGTTTCAGGTTAATGAGTTATTTACCTAACATACTTATCTACTCTTATTTTAATGATACGATTTCAATCGGTTATTGAATAATTCTTCAATTTATCGTAGGATGATGAAAATATGAACGATGAAAATATGTATGATGAAAATATGTATGATGAAAATATGGATGAAGATGAAGGTTCCTTCCCTGAAGGCCAAGATGAGAAGTATTCAGTAAGTAATAATGAAAAAATATAAAAAAATGAAAAAAAAAATGTAAGCGCCTATACTGCATTACCAGAGATGAGTTTTTCACTGGGACTTGTCTAAATAAGTAGATAATTTTGTTGACCTCTTCATGCCCATACCTGGTAACGATCGAGGCTGAAAACACTCAAAAACCATCTCAGAAGTTGAATTCAAGTATTACTCAAATCCAAGTCTCATTTTAATTCTGATGATCGTTTATTTTGGATATATTTTGGAGTAAATTCAAGGCGTTATGTTCTAGTTTTCAACAATCCGCAAATTGAGTTCTAATTTTTCAATTATAATTATTTGGTTAGGCGATAAACACAGTAGTAGTAGTAACTGGTACTAGTAGTTCCAATTTTTTTGTTAACATTAGTTTTAGAATGTTTAATGGGTGAATGCTAAGTATTATTGGCCGAATAAAATTTTACTGTATAAACAAAAATTGCAAAAATTTCGGCAGATCTGAATTCGAACCTTGTGCTTACACCTCACGAATACCAACTACTAAATATTACACAGATGTTTGTGCTTTCTGTCTTTGTATTCTTTTTAACCATCCGACTTGGAAAAGTTTTCAATAACTACAAATTACCAAATTGATTTTTCGACCTCTTGTGCAGCTCGATAACCCTTGGCTTTTCCCGTCCAACATCATGTATGGAAGCATATGTAGAATACTTCTCATCTCCAATAATCCTATGCAAAAAAGTAAAGTGATTGAATCTGAAGGATAACATGATTGTTTTCTATTGTATGCTACCGAAGTCTCTCGATTTAATCTGTTGTGGCGCTTTTCAAAGAGTGTTGAACTTATGAAAAAGTATAATGCATTACTAAATCAAAGCAATAATTAGCTATAACATTTTTTTGTATTGCAGAAGAGTGAATCGTAAGACTTATTATCATACTATAGAAAACAATCATCATATGACTTCATATTAATTACACTGTTACTAACTTAAGGCTCTTCAAGTTCTGCTCAAATTTTGATAATACGCCATTTTGGATTCATTTAGAGGTCATATTTTGGTCATTAACTAACCTCACACACAAAGTATGACCTTTTGAAGTTGACTTGGTGAGGAGATATGGAAGATTTGAGAAATTTCATGACTCAAAATATCCTCAAAAAGCTCTTTTTTGCTCTAACTCCCTTCAAAATACACTTAGGAAGCTCAAATTTAAATATATTGGTGTCCGTAACTCACTTTTTCATGTAACATCAAAAACGAAAAATTTGAGCTATTTGCTCCCTCTCCAACCTCCCTCAAAATTTGAGTGATCCACCATTTTGAATTTTTTCGAAAAAACAAAAAAGCGTTTTTGTTCGATTTTTAAGTAGTCTCTCACCAAGTTTCGAACGAATTTCATAAATACCCGCCCGCGTTACAGGTGGGGGAAAAATATGTATGCCAAAAAGTAGGACATTTGCCAGGTGATTACAAATGGTTTGAAACGAAAAGATTTGAAGACCCCACCCTCCCCTAGACCCTCCTTTCCCATATCAAGTAGGCTAGATTTCAGCCGATTCTGGGTCAATTTCCCAAATGCAATTTCTCTTAAGGTAAATTTCCCAAAAAGAAAAAAAAACGGAAACTTTATTCCAGAATCCTATCTCCCGAAGGAAATGTTCCCGCAACCATTTTCTCGAATAGAATTTTTTGCTATCGTTCGCAAGTTAAAAACTCAGCTAAAAATTATTTTTTAATGTTATACTAATTAATTTTATTATTAAATTTTTCGTAAAATAAGTAAAAAAAAATTATAAGAAATATGCTGCTGTGTTGAAATTATGGAAACCTACATTCGCGATGTCAAAGGTCAGAAAAAATGTGATTTGTTGGATAAATCTAATTATTATTTTACTTTTTACATTAACATTGTTTCAAGACTGGTTTAAAAAAATTAATGGAGGGGTTAATAGAGAAATGGGGCTTCACCTACTACTAGCCCCTGACCCCACATCACCTTAATCAAGGCCTGATATCAGGCATATTATCAAAAATACAAATGGTTTGAAACGCGAATATGTCAAATCCCCTCACCTCCATCAACCAGTCCTTCCCAAATCAGGTAGGCTGTAATAGCTACCGTTTTCAATTACATATTCAACTAAACACACCCAAATATTAAAAACAAAATTTTACTTTTATCCACTTAACATACTTACTCTTATTTCGATGAACAATTCATTTACCTACTTAGATATTGAATGATTCTTGAATTTATCGCAGAGTGACGTGAGTAAATCGATATAGACTTTGTGAGTAAGAAAAGACAAACTACTACAGAACAAGAAATTTTAATTCGATCAAAAATTAATTCTCGACAATGGCGACATAGTCTCAGGTCGTAATAATAAGTAATGAAATCTTCTCAAACCGAGTACATCAAGTCCATAAGGCTATTCCAGCGTTTAATAACATCCTTGACTGTTTCGTACGACGACGACGAGATTCGACCCCCGTATTTAGTCTCCATAACGGTCGGCTTGAGCATCTTAGGTAGTTGAAGCGTAGAAGAGTGAACCTGAGTGACACCGGTTTTACGTACCTCGATGATACCGAATAAATTCAAAACGATTTTTTGCCCTTCCTCTTCTTCTTTCTCTTCGTCTTTCGTGAAGATTTTCGCGATCGTGTTACGTAATTTCTGGCACAAAGTGTTTATGCGTAATAGGGCCCGATACGCGAACATATTATTCGTTATGTTCGATACCGGTACCTTATTCATGAGTCCGCGACGATACGTTATGTTTGATTTCAAAGTCTTAATAGTAGACAGTAGTTTACTAACTATTAGCGACGAGTAACGACGCATTTTGGCGCACCACTGTACCAACGGCGGGTGTTGATTTTTGCTTAAGTACGGTAAAACCCATTTAGCCGATGATAATATTAAACTGGAGATAATCAAGATCGTGAATATGTACTTTGTAAGTTTGACTATGCGTTTCTTTAAAATCGCACCGTTGGTGCGATTTGTCTCTGTGTCTAAGCTGATTTCGTTTTGTCTGTGGTATTGTGGTCGAGGAGCTAACGGTGATGGATTTGTAATCATGATAGTATTGAGTGTACGAGAATCTCAAATCTGTGGAACAAAAGTATTTAGATATTATTAATATGAACCAGGATCTAGTGTGGGTCTTATTTACACTTTGAGTTGGATTTATATTTCATTTTTGAATAGTGTAAAAGACCTTCCTACAAGCGTAAAAAATTATGACCATTCGAGAATAATTTCGTTTGCTCACTTCACACGGGTGTCAAAATATCTACGAAAGCATACTCAAAAATCGTACGCACTCACGAGCATTTAAAAATCAAAAAGAATCCATTACAGAATGTTAGTAAGACGCATACTAGTTCCTGGTCTTTAGGCGAATATACGATTAAGTAATCTAGAGTATATGTACCTTATTCATGTTCTTTTTCCGCGCAAAACTTCAATTGCGTGATCGTATGTTCTGGATTTGAATATAAGATTTGATTTGACTAAAATAAGGTGTGTCTTATAAATTGACTGAGAATTTTGAAATCGATAATTTTTCACCGAATGATAATTTCATTGCTGTTTTATTTATTTTCATTTCTCTAGAGTATCAAATATTTATCGTTACAAATTTGCACCAGCCAGTTAATTATGAAATATTGAGTACTCCTATCATAGGATAATGATGGCGTAGTGATGTTGGTGATTAGCATTGACTTTTATATATAGACTGCTAATGACTGCATAAGTGTAATGTAAAACGGTGTCCCCAACATACAAGTCGCAAAATGCGTAGTGCGCATGCGCGAAGTTTGTTATCAGTTATCATATAGTTGATAATCATTTTTTATAAATCCTTACAAATTTGCTAATTACTAGAAAAGTACGAGAAACGTGACTAATTTCAAGGAATCAGTTTAAATTTAATTAATTGAATTTGCTTTTGTTAGTTGTTGATCTCTATTTTGTAACTGTTTGTTATTTCAAATAAAAATATGATATGAAATCTGGTTAACACATTTTAAAATCGTGAGATGCGAGAAATGGAATTATGTTTCTTCTGTTTTCATCAAAACACCACTTGTCTCAAGCAATGAAGAGATGTATTTACAAAAAGGAATACATTTTAAAATCATTAAAGGCACTCACAATCATCATAAATCTAAATTGAAGGTTTTCGAGAAACTTGATCAAGAAATAAATTTAAAATCTTTCAACTTTAAATATCAAAGAATAACAAACGTATGCTACTAATGTTGATGGTAGGGTTTTATATTGTGTTATTGACAAATTAATATCAATTCAATATTTCTAAATGGACACTAATTTAGAAGAATGACAATCTGACATTGAAACTGATGATTCGCGATCTTGCATTTCTTTTCCAATCATACTTGAGAATTCAGGCAGTGAATTACATCTACCTTACAATAGATGAAAAAATAAAATGAAAAATATCCTCATCCCGAAGTCATACCACTCATACCTAGTATTTTTTTTCTCTCTTTTCACAAACATCGAAATGAAAGCTCTTGTAAACGTTGACCTACTGAAATTTAACTATTTAAGAACGAGAAAAGAATTTATCATTCGTTTTTCTTATAGTTACTAACATTCAGTTTAAAATCTTACACAGTTTGTGTGAGATTTTTTCTATGAAGATTCTATAAATTAGCTCATTAGTGTATAATGAATCATAAAATTTGAAATAAATATTTTCTTCAATATAAAAATATTATATTTGCTTGGACAACAACTAATCTCCATATTTCCCAGTAAATCATATTAAGGCGGTGCTTCGGAAAATAAGTTGGTAAATACGAAAAAGTTGTTTTTTTAATAAAAAAATGAAAAAATTGGAAAAATAAATGCTTAATCTGTTGAAACGAAGTCTCTAAAGTAATATATTATAATTTTAAATCATTTAGTTGCGTTACTTTCGAGAAAAATACTGCAAATGAAAATAGGATATAATTTTCATTTGCAGTATTTTTCTCAAAAGTAACGCAACTAAATGATTTAAAATTATAATATATTATTTTAGAGACTTTGTTTCAACAGATTAAGCATTTATTTTTCCAATTTTTTCATTTCTTTATTTTAAAATCAATTTTATCACATTTACCTACTTATTTTCCGAAGCACCGCCTTAAAACAAAATTGACGATTAAAACTGATAACAATATGTCATAACATGTTATGTTTATAAATTCAAGACTCGCGCATGCGCGTAATGCAAATCGCGACTTTCAATGTTGGGGACAATGGAGCTAATGTACATTAGCAGTCTATATATTAAAGTCAATGGTGATTAGTAGGGCCGCCGAAAATATTCATTCGAATATTTACTGTCGTTGCTCGATTGATAAAAGTGATACCTTTAAAATAGGGCCCACTTCATTTCGAATATTTTAACCTAAAATGAATATTTCCGAATATTTTACCATTTTTTTCAGTTATTCACAAAAATTTACTGAAATTTTGAAAATTTTGCGATATTTTTCAATCTTCAACTTTTTGAAGTATAGTAGATGAAGATGATAAGATGATCACGAATTCACGATAATGTTGATATCATTGATACTGAATAATTAAGTATAATTTTTATCACAAATTTATGACCATTGTTTTAAAAAATTAAGTGATTATTGATTAACAGGTTAAATTGAGTTAATTAGACTAGTGTATTTTTTTTATTTATTATTAAACAAATTTAATGAAGAAAATCTTCTACAGAAAATAGTTTAACATAAAATACCGTATTACAATAGGTTTTTTCAAAACCTGCAAAATGACACCCATATCGATTTTGAATATTTTCGAATATTTTGTGTAAAAGCTCCAGTTAAAAACTTAGCCCTAGTAATGCGGCATGGCTACTTACATTTTTTTTCTTTCCTCTATTTTTCAAATGTTTATATATTCGATTTTTTGATTAATCGTTATTATCATTGTTATTTTATTTTTTGTCATTGAATGAGAAGATGTTATATAATTCATTGTATTTTATGAAAATAAAGGTATTAGGATTTTCTTTATCGTCCTCTATTTCGTTCAGGTGGTTCTTCCCCTTGAAATATTTTTCTACCTGATAGAAAATAGTTTGTAGCATTTTGAAAGAATGACGTACCTATTATAATTATTATAACTACTTAATCGTTTTACAATATTGGTAATATTGCTTAGAAATATTCGTTCTTGGGTTGGTATTGTATTTGAGGACAAGGGTAGGAAGTTGAGATTTTCATTGTTTTATAAATGAGTTGGTATGTAGTCACAAGTCATTTTATATTGATTTTTCATTCATAATATCATAGTTTAATTAATTATAATGAAGCCTCCAAAGTACCGAATTTCATATATCTTTAACTCCCCACTTATGGTTGGTAGAAAAAAAAATGTTGATATCTTTGACTATATACTAGATGGACCGAGCTAGCAACAAGCAAATGCCGACCCAAAAACGGTGATACATTACACAGATTTTCTCAGAACACTCGTGACTAAATTCAAAATGCGCATGCGCAAATTTATTTCCCGTTAATAGTGCGGCAATGGGACATCGATAGTACTGCTTAAAATCAGAATAACATGAATGTGATAAAGGACTTCAGGCATGCGCAAGATATAAAGTTGCAACGAGTGTTCCGACTCTGATGCATGTAATGTTTCACCGCAGTTTTCCTACACGTAACTCCGTCCATCTAGTATATAGTGAAAGGTTGATATAGAGTATTTATAATGACTGGTCTTTGTTCTAATTGGTCATATGTTACGCGCGTAATGACCAATCATAACGCTAGAATGTGATAAAATGTAGGTAGTTTCATTTCTACCTTTCTAAATAATATCGTTCAGTTTTCAGTGAACGACTAAAATTCGTTTGTGATTTGAATCATCAGCTGATTTGTGTTTTTATTTTACGAGTTAGTCGAGGTAAATTTACCACATTCCAACTTGCTGATTGGTTGCTACAGGCGTGACGTATGACCAATTAGAACATAGACCAGTCATTATAAATACTCTATTAAAGTTGTAGAAAATTCAGTGCTAAACAAAACTGCACTGAAAATATTTTCTCCTCCGATCAAACCCTCAGAGGATATAACGAAAAAACATTTTTTGAAGGGTTCCAACCCTTCTAATGCGATAAGCAATAAACATACTACCTAGGAATGGAAATTTTTAGTAAGTAATAGGTATGTTGTTGGTGAAGTTAGTCTCTACATAAAACTTCTTAATTTAAAGAGATGTAAAGATCACTTGTTGGGTACACTGTAAACATATATATTTTTTATTTTAATTAAATGATTTTGAATACTATTGTTGTCATTTTTTAGCATTAATTACTTACATATTTCTGACATTCTATTACATATCGACTTTAATGTTTATTTTTCAGCATGTGCCGGATGATACATCATTCATGGTAAATATCGAAAGTCATTCATTCAGTTTATCAACCTAACAGATGATAAAGACGAAGAGTCCTTTTACATCTAATGTCTTTTTTTTTCTTTCTTTAGACACCATTTACGAAAGACTTTCCATCTTATCTATCTGATCCCAATGAATCGTTTTTCAACGTGAGTGAATATTCACACAATAATGTCATTAAATAAAAGTAAATACGTTCTGAGGGACATTGAATATTTCAGGTACCATCATTTTTTGAGAAAGATAAATCAGATAGTCCGAAAACAAATCCTTCGGTGAGTTAACGTATAGGGTTTTTCCATCTAACCGGTAGCCTACTCGAATGCCTTTAAATTGGTAACCGTTTGTCGATTATGCAAAACAGCCTTGTAATTTGACAACACAATGTGAAGTGAAGTAGTTGCAGTGTCACAATACGAAAATTAGATATTCCACGAATGTTTATCAATTTAAAAGCATTTGAGTAGGCTACTGATTATATGGAAACGCCTCAAAGCTCTGTATTTTATTTACATCTACATTCTCTTTCTCTTTGTTCCAACTTCCAAGACTATGTTGTTTCCGGCTTTCTTTAAGAATTAAAAATTTTTAACATTTTTGATAAGCTTATGAAAATCATTATGATATGGTGAGGATTATTCCATATTAACATGATTTGCGAGAGTACTTTTACTCTATTTGTACACCATCGAGATATTAAATAATTATGCCGCACTTTCTATATAATACCTAAAAATAACAAATTAAATCTCGTGATATCAGTCACGTGACAATGTTTGTCAACAGAGATCTTCTTTAAAGGAATTTTTTTTTGGAATTCTAACAAAAAAAAAAGAGATTAATGTTCATCATTATAATGTTGGAATAAAAAATTTTCTTTCAATAAGCGTAGAAAAATTCCTACATGTTGCTTCTTAATACAGTAATAAATAACGTATGAAAAAAAATTATCTAGACATATTTAATGAAAAAACAATATATATCGATATTTTTTATTAATAATGTAATTTATTATATATTCACAGTGAATAATATCAGAATTTTTTCATGCTATTTGAAAAAAAATTTTATACAATCTTTTTTTTGTTACGTTATAATCAATTTTCTCTTCGATGAAAACTCTAAAAAATGCACGCAACTCTTTCACAAAAACGCAAACAAAGCGAAAGGCTACCAGCGTGATAACCAGCTGATAACAGCAGACTGACCCGTCAAAAAAATTTCATATTTATGCATTGCTACGTAATCCTTAATTAAAATAACAATCGCTGAAAATTCGCTCTTCTCTAAACTTAGAGAATGTAGATTCGAAGTAGACGCTTTTCGTTCTCTAATACTTATTTTTTTACTCATAAATTAAATAGTTTCACTCGAAAAACTGTATCTAAGTGAATGCATTATCACGCATTAATTGAAAATTTATTCAATTTCACATTTCAGGCTCCAGCAGAAAAAAATGAAATCAAGGTGAGCATTAACAAGCCTAAAAACATATACAGTCATAAAAAGTCACGTTTTTTTTTTTTTTTCATTTTAGCCGACTTTTTCCGATCAGTTTCCAAGTTGGCCAGTGGTAAACATCATAATTAGCCTATATGATTGTTTTAATTTTCAAATATAAATCGAGATTCCATTTCAGACTTTTGGCACAGCGAAGAAAAAAAATGACAATACCCATGAAGGTACAGAATCTGAACCGACAAAACCTCATCAGGTAGTGTGGCCTTTGTAAATTAACTACGATTAACTTAATTATTTTTTAAACATAAATAAATACAGAAACACGAGAAAATGTTTCGTCGTATAAATTAATGTGCTTCATTTCGGGAGGACTTTCAAACTCTTTTGCGTTGTTTTCGAGGGCCTAATGTTAGTTATGATGTGTTAATTGCATGATTACGATTTATTTACATAAATACAAGAAAATTGCTTAGTTTTTTTATCTTTATTTCAGTCGGGCCTTGCAGATCACTTTCCAATTCACAATTGGCCTGCGGTAAACATCATAATTAGCCTATGATTATTTTAATTTTCAAATGTAAATCGAGATTCCTTTTTAGTCCTTTGGCACAGCGAAGAAAAATAATGACAATTCCCATGAAGGTGGTGAATCTGAACCAACAGAGCCTTATGAGGTAGTGCGGTCTTCGTAAATTAATTACAATTAATTTTTATTGTAAATCTTTTATATTTCGTGGGCTTACGGAAAAGAATTGCAGATAAATACCTCGATAAAATGCCCTATATTATGTTCCGATAGTAAGGACTGGGTATATATGGTTTTAGAAAATAAATAGAAGATTATTTTTTAAACATAAATAAATAACGAAACATGAGAACATTTTTCGTCGTAGAAATAATTGTGTTCCATTTCAGGAGACCGCTCAAAATGCTTTACCTTCTTTGAACCTTGCCGATAAATTTCCAGTTCGCGAGTGGCCTAAGGTAAACATCGTAATACTTATAATCTAATGATTTTTTTCATTTTAAAATAAAATCGAAATTCATTTTCAGTTCAACTTTATGAATAAACAAAATCATAATCCCCATGAAGGTGGTGAATCTGAACCGACAGAGCCTTATGAGGTAGTGCGGTCTTCTTAAATTAATTACAATTAATTTTAAATATAAATCTTTTATATTTCGTGGGCTTACGGAAAAGAATTGCAGATAAATACCTCGATAAAATGCCCTATATTATGTTCCGATAGTAAGGACTGGTTATATATGGTTTTAGAAAATAAATAGAAAATTATTTTTCAAACATAAATAAATAACGAAACATGAGAAAATTTTTCGTCGTAGAAATAATTGTATTCTATTTCAGGAGACCGCTCAAAATGCTTTACCTTCTTTGAACCTTGCTGATAAATTTCCAATTCGCGATTGGCCTAAGGTAAACATCATAATACTTAATATCTAATGATTTTTTCATTTTAAAATAAAAAATCGAAATTCATTTTCAGTTCAACTTTATGAATAAACAAAATCATAATCCCCATGAAGATGATAAATCTGAACCGCCAGAGCATCATCAGGTAAATGTGGTCTTCGCAAATTATTATGATAAATTTTATTTTTATAATGAGATTGTAACACGCGTAAAATGCTATAAAATGTTTTCATCGAAATATTACTTCAAAAGTTCATTTCATTAGCTCATTATTCACTTATTCTTTGAAAAAGAAAGCACCAAAAACATTTTTTAAGTAATTACAAAAAAATGGTCAAAAAAATAAAAAAATTTTACCAAAAAAAAAAAACAATGTTGGAAAATATGTCAAGATACTTAATTACTCGTAAAACTTTTCCATTGAGGGCTACAATCTGCATAAATTCTACGCTAACTGTATGAGCGAAAATTCTTCATTTTTACTACAGCAACCAACGAGTGAGGAAGAAAATGAAGAAGAAGAAGAGGACGACGACGACGATGAAGACGACGATGATGACCAAGACAACCCAGATGACGATGGCAATTATAGTGTAGATAAACATGTTCCAGAAGTAATAGATGCTTTTATTTTTTATTCTTAGCGAATAACTATTTTTTCTAGCGATTTTTATCAACTCCGCAGGAAAAATCAAAAGAAAAAGAAGAGCATAACGACAATCACACTCCGGTAAAATAACGCTGCTTAAGTATCATGTATTACATACTTACTTGTGTATTGCTGTCTTAGTATTTTTGTTTATTTTTCGAAACCGTTAAAAAAATTACGTATAATTGAAATTTACGTAAACATAATGGATCCTAATTGTCACAAAAAATTTCATTGTTACATAGAGTTGGTCCCCATGGCAATGGCTTGGAAATGGAGACGAAAAACAACAAGATCAAACTGTGGAGGTGAATGTATTTTTTTTTTTACAAATTTGAAGTTTTCAACGATGTTAGCTCTAGCTATATATTGAATCAATTTAAGCCTACGAAAAAGTTAATCGTGTATCTCTTTAGGAATTTTTTGTAAAATAACAAGGGTAAGTATAACTGATAGGTTTCATTTGTTGTTTTCATATCTCATCGTTTTCATCTTACATTAATAGGTTCGTGATATCGAAAATAGTTTCTCAGAGGTAATATTTTTTTTTTCAAGCTGAAATATTGATAAAAATTCAATGAAAACTTTTATCTTTGAGCCATGTAGTTATGCAAATACCAACAAAGAGAAAATTATATCATCGCATAATTTCTTTCGATATAAAAATAGTAAACGCTCGATTTATCAACATATAGAATAACAGTCCGCAATATATTCTGAATAATGGACCGGGAAACCAAAATGAAGAAGACGGCGATGAAGGCAGCGAAACAGATAACAATGAAAGTGACGATGACGAAGAAATTGATGAAGAAGATGTGGTGTGTTTGAACTAATGTTCGAAAATTCCCAATTACTGTATAGGTAACAAAAATCACAGACTACATGAATATATTTTCAGGATCTACCTAGCGAAGAGGAAGATTATGATGACGATGATGAAGATGATGACGATGACGACGATGACGATGAAGACGATGAAGAAGATGAAGAAGATGATGAGATGAAAAATTATATGAAGCGATTGGAAGAGAAAAAAGAAGAGAAAAAAAAACCAAAAGGCTATGAAGCAGCAGACGACGATAGCGAGAGTGACGAAATAACTCAAGATCCCAATGCTGATTTATTAAATCGTGGCGAAGAGGCGGTTACGACTTTCGAATTGATAAAAGCTGCCTATAAATACGTATTACCAAATCTGAGTGTGCCTAATCCGTTTGCAATGCTGGTGAACTTGATTTAAGTAATATCTAGTACAATATACTAAGTAGAGGAAAGATATAACGTTTTTTTTACTTATTTGTTTTTAGGATAGAGTAACTGTTTCGTTTGCATCTCTAAACGATCTTCAAAAAGATCCAGATTATTTGCATAAAAGTTTAATTAAAAAAGTTAATACCAAGTATCAAAAGAATTATACAGATAAACTACCCGGTACTACTGTCACGATTTTTCCGTTCAGATATTATACGGTATGTTTTATTCGTACCTTTCATTTTGTATTAATGTTTGGGATATTTAAATTACTTTTTTTTTCAATTACCTATTTCTATATATTTTCGAAATAATATATTGCCTGTGTGTATATTTTTTTAGGCATGATTCTTCAATCGTCAAAAGAACTTAATTGGCAATAACAGAAATATGTATTAGGTACCAGTCATATTTATTTATTATTTTTCGTTTTTAATTTATTGTTACTGCATGTTGCATGAGATTTTTTTTTCATATAAATATTTCTTCTAGAATCTTATTTTATGTTGGTTATTTAAATGGAAGAATTTTTCATTTAAATCTTCTGATAAAATCTGATGTCATCGATTTATTTTTTTAAATTTAAAAACATTTTAGAATCCCGTTAGGTATGCCTGCCATACTTGCGTTGATCTTAAATTTTTTATTAATTGTTTCGTGCATTTAGAATGAATAAATGCGTAAGCAATGGCATAGGCGAGAATCATCGCGGATCAGTCTCCCCTTAGCTGTTGAATTTTTTTGTTTGTAAGTTAATTATTATAGTTGTTAATGCGTGAATACCTTGACAGTTTGATACTTTATATTTCGATCCAATTTTGGCGATAATAATCAGTAAATATCGTGACATGATTTTTTATTTTCTTTTTTACTTATTATTCGCAATACCAGGACTGCATCCAAGAATAGAAAAATTTAGTCCATTTTTAACGGTCCACTTAGTCTTAATCGACCTAATTTTTTCTCTCATTTTTCAAATTATGGATTTATGGATTTTTTGTGTTTTTTTTTTTTTTTTTTTTTCATCAAAGTTTAAAAATTAAAGTGGCCCAATTTTTAACCCATCGGCCCAAATATATAGTGGCCCACCGAGATTTTCACGGTAACTCGCCTGTGCAATAGCATAGCAACTAGCTATCGAATTGAGAGAGCATCAAAATTTATATTTCGGATTTTGGATTCCAAATCTTTCGTACTTTAAATACAAGAATATCAAATGCGAAAAAAAAATTCATTGGGATTTCATTTTTGGCGTTCAAATCAAGACCATAGATGGACAATACACTAGAGGCTAAACCTTCCATGAAGAAGTTGGAGGCAATTTTTTGTAAACGTTGCGCTAGTTGGTAAAAGTCGATTAAATTAAGTCCAAAATGTAAAAAGTGATCAGCAAGTAAAATATTTTTTCAGTATGATAAAAAAAGTCAACTTTACCGTTCAATCTATGAAGTTGATGAAATCTGTAACCAATGACAAAGCAAATGCACTCGATCGTCGCTTGCGTAAAATTACGTCGCAACAACGCCACTTATTTCATTCGACTAAAAAAAAGAATATTAAGAATTGATTTTCCATATTCGTTTTTTTTTTTTTACATATATTTTTTTAAATAAAAATTTTAAAGCAAAAAAAAAGGAAAAATATTTTCAAGTATTGATTATTCACATTTGTTTTTTTTTTAATTTTTTAAAATAAAAATTAAAAAACTAAAAAAAAGGAAAAATATTATTAAGAATTGATTTTCCATGTTGGTTGTTTATTTTTTAAAATAAAGATTTTAAAACAGTACAATTTTCCAGGTTACCTATTGAATGATAAATGTGTGTTGTACTAAGGTGCAGAAGAATATGGGTATACTTCATACTTCATATTTCAAACGTGCGCGTAAAATTAGAATCTACAATTTAATCGACTTTTATCAACTAGCGCAACGTTTACAAAAAATTGCCTCCCCTTCTTCCTGGAAGGTTTAGCCTTTAGTCAAGAACACGAAAAGAATGAATTTGAAGCGGGTTAAAGCATGAAATGGCTTTTGGAGGAGAAGTTATAATGGAAAAATTCATCCTCACTAAAACGACATTGAAAGGTCGAACTTCGTATGTGATGTTATTTAGCGACCAGAATATGATTCCTTTAATTTGGATAAAAATGAATCCAAAATGGCGAATCGTTAAATTTTGAGGACGGCTTGAGGAACCTCAAATTGCTAAAATTTGAAAAATTTGTGTGAATTAATACGATTGTTGAAAGTAAGAAATGTTGCAATCGATTTTAAATTCAACTTCTTATGTTGTTCTTGAAGGGGATTCAAAGTCGATACTGTGTTTAGCCCCATAGGCTTAAATAGGTTGGCAACGTTACTGTATATGAGGTAACCTGAAGAAGCCCAAATTAAAAATGCAACTTTATAATGCGGCGTGACTTCTTATTACACATAGGTATATATATATTTTTTAATTTTTTTTGAAGCTTTAATTTTCATGTAAGAGGGTGTTTGTTATTTTTTTCGAAATACATGTATTATAATCAGAAGTTTCAACATTCACGTAGTTATCAGTAGCGTAATTTGACATTCCTTCTGGGTGAAGACAGAAGTCATAAAACAAAAATTTACGCGGTCGTTGTGAGGGGAATAGGTATAAAATTCTTCAGATAAGGAAAATAAAAAAACTCGAATAGTCGATTTCGATACCAATTGAGATCACAAATACTTTCCAATTCGAAATAAAAAATTAATTTTCGAAGGGTCTCCGGGGAAGGGGGTTTGTGGTTTTGTACCCAAAACCCCCTCAGTATTTACGCCGCTGGTAGTTATGAGTGTAGTTTTGTGTGAGTGTAAGACACCGCTACAGAAGAATTGTAGAACGTATCTCGTAGCTTAGATAATATACGTAATATAGATGCTGGCATATCCTTTTTAGATATTTGAAAGTGTTATGTATGATGAAGAATTAATTTTTTATCGCCAATCATTTTGAAACTACTTGATCTACCCTTCTCTCCTCGAAGAGAGAAATTTTTGAAAATGGTGCTGCATTTATGAGGAAATTCTGACATTACTTATTTAAAGTAATTATTCGCATTTTTTAGCAGTGATTCTAAATTTTTCGTAATTACTAAAATTCAGAAATTATTCTCATAATGATGCATAATCTTACTTGAAATAAGTAATGTCATGTTTTTCCTATAAATGTAATAATGATTACTTCAATGAGATAACAGTTACTGGAATTTAGTCATCATTGAGATAAAATGAAAATGCATTTTTCTCAGTGCTTTGTGTTACGAAAATCAGCGATTCAATGGGATACCTTTTTTTATTATTGCTACCTTTCGTTTTATTTTCATTCATAATAATGAAAATTGAAAACCATTTCAATTGACTTCGCACACTCGCAGTTTTCATGTGTGTCCTTCAGGGGGGAGGAGGAAGAGGGGGGTTGAAGTGATCTAACATTTGTAGCTGATTATCATTATAAAATGAAATAAAGCAAAAGTAACGGAAACTAATTGATTAACTCAATTCTAATAAAATCAAAAAACATGAGATGAAAAGTTGGTTCAAATCGAAGTCGTATGGTCCACAAAAAATATACCTATTAAACTTTTCAAACGAAATTCAATACGAGAAATTTACATCGAGGGAAGTGAAGGTAATACATAATGCAAATAATCGAATTTCCATGATATCGAAATAACGCCACTCAACAAAATTCAGTAGATACTAGATACACGTATAGATGTGTACGCATCGATAGTTTGTAAATAACTATAATTTCCGTACAGCTGTGGATGTTATAATACTCGTATTTCGTACACGTTACATGCAAGTAAAAAACAGAAATTTGAAAGTAGTATTGTGTAAATATTTTTCAACATGTGAACAAAATTGGTGAAAATTTTTCTTCTTAATTAAAAAAGTGTTTTCTTCAGCTACCTCGTTTATATTCGATGGAGGAACGTAATAAATTAATTTCAATTTTTCACAAAATGTATAACGTACGGGAGTTATTTGCTTAGATTTTCTTACATATACGTATAATCACTCGTATGTAAATAAAGATTCATTTTCACATAGCATATCGAAAAAAATTTACATTTTCTAGCTCCTGTTTCATGACTGCACGACTATCGCCCGACGTTGTAATAAGTCTGATTTCAAGGTCGTGATTGTCTTCATTACTTTGCCAACTACTAGTAACGAGTAACGACTTATTTTAGAACGGAGACGTTGTATACGATTGGTACGATCTTTACGTACGTGTGGTAGAGCCAATTTGGTCGACGCCAGTACCACACTTGAGATGACCAGGATGGAGACCACGTATTTGGTGAACAGGATAATGCGTTTCTTTAACCTGTTATCGTTAACGGCAGCTGTTGTTATTTTATTTGGCGTGATTTCGTTCTTTCTCTGATGCGGTGTTCGAGAGGATTTCGGCGTACGTTTTGTGTTCATGGTGGTTTAAAGAATGACAGGAAGATTTTAAAGCAATTTAACGAAGGTACTTGGTGTCGTTGAATATAAATACGAGTACGCGATTGAGCTATGTACGATATCCACCTTATTCATGTTCCTTTTCCGTACTTCGGAGTTGATTGCGTGATCGTGCGCTTTCCAGATTTGAGAATATGAAGTCGAACAAATTTATTCAAATAAAACGTACCTTGTAAATTCACTGAGAATTTTGTAATTGATAATTTTTCACCGCATGATAATTCTAATACTTGTCATTTGATTTTTCGGCCTCGAAGTATTGAATGCTCATTTTCTCGAGTTGGTAGTAGCCAATTAATTATGAAAATTTAGAATACGACATGAGTAGGTAATTGGGACCCTTCAGAGCAGTGGCGCGCTAGTGTCGTGTAAAGTAATGTCTATATCACTTTAACTCACACAGTGTAATGTTTAAATTAATTGAAAATAAATCGAATAAATGAAATGAATGAATTGTGTTTGGCTAATTTAATACTTATCTATCATTTTGGTTTATAATGGGATTCTTTCGCATGGTATTTATGATATTCGCGATAATTGTATCACTAATCATTAGTAAGTACATGAAAAATAATCATTTACTTCATGACAGTAACACTGGAATTCAATTTATCTTTACAATTGAACAAAAAAACAATTAATTCTATTCAAAATAATTCAATTCAGTACCAGAATTATTAATTCATTGCCAATAATGATACTTTATCAATTATTGAAATCCCCGTTTTCAGTAGTTCGTCGTTTTACCACCAGGTACCGACTCTTTCGCTGAAGGATCCCAATCAGCAAAATAGGTGATTGAAATTTGTCCAAAAAATACATATCGTACTTTTTTTTTATTTTTTAAAGAAAATATAGAATAATGTGAAATGAAAATTAAATTAAAAATTTCAAGGTGAATCAAGTCCTTCCATTTCAAAAGTATGCAAAACTTACATGCTATTTTTTATTCTACTCAACAGTTTCTCAACATTCAAAATGCCCTTATGAAAAAATACTTTATAAATTTATAATCGATCCCTACACATACATATAATTTTAACTACATAATTATCATTTCTAGACAGTTAATTAGACACCATGTCCAACCGATCTTAATATTTAGTAGTATATTAGTACCTCCAAGCGCCAAATTCCGTTCATTGCAAGTGAACAATCAATCATTTCATTTTCCTTCATTTGTGTCGTGATAATAAATAATTCTTAATTGATGAAACATAATTTTGTACTTTTATCATTTTTTTGCAAGTTATTATTCGTTAATTTGAATCATAATACAGGTAGATACTCATTACTCAATTCATCCCTGTTCTGATGAAAGTGCAATATTTCTGTTACTTGTAGCGACATTCCAAGAAGCAGTTAGCTCTAATACTTGAATGAAATAATTAGGTATGTATGTACCTTATGCTGAGTATAATGATCATAGGTAATTTAACTATTAGGCAGTGAAACGTAGAATGATAGCTATTGAGAGTGATGAATTCTTAGTAATCATGAGTAAATAGTGATGTATTATGGAAGCATGCAATGATTGCTCAGTCATTACTGATTATGTAGTGCAGAATGTCGATGTAGTTCTAATGATAATAAGCTTTACATTTATTATACCTTTTAGAAGTACCAATAGGCCCCAATACACATATTATTTTATCTTTGTTCTTAATATCTGTCCAGCCAGCGGTTAAATCTTAAATGAATTAGAAGATAAGTGGTATATAATTAAGATAAATAATTTTTTAAATCATTTTATTCGTATCAAATGTTCGCTATTATTGACAAATTAAAACGAATATGCTACACATGCATGTAGAATACTTGAATTACCAATAATAGTTACTGAATTTTCTTTAAGGGGATCTACTGCCACCATTTTTTCATACTCCATCCCCCGAAAATATCGTCATCGTCCTCGTCCTCATCATCGCTTTCTTCCTCGTCATCGTCCTCGTTCTCATCATCGCTTTCTTCCTCGTCATCGTCCTCTTCAATTCCTTTGTTATCTTTTAGGTCATCATTCGCCAACTTTGCTTTCATACTAACCAAGTCTTCGTAACTTATACAACGAATTCGTGTTTTTTCATCTGCACTTCTATATTTGCTTCCACAATCCGATTTCGCGTCGTGGTCATTGATGGGTGTAACCGTTTTGGTTGAATTTTTCAAACTTGCTGAGTTCGCTCCCTCGTCCTCATAATCGCTTTCTTCCTCGTCATCGTCCTCATCATCGCTTTCTTCCTCCTTATCGTCCTCTTCATCATCGCTATCTCCGTCATCGTTTTTTGATTCCGAGTCTTCATTGTCATCTGCGTCAGTGTCTTCATCGAAATATTCATCATCGGAATCATCATCAAAATCAAAACCATCAGATTCTTCAATTCCTTTGTCATCTTTTAGGTCATCATTCGCCAACTTTGCTTTCATACTAACCAAGTCATCGTAAGTTATACAACGAATTCGTGTTTCTTCATCTGCACTTCTATATTTGCTTCCACAATCCGATTTCGCGTCGTGGTCATTGATGGGTGTAACCGTTTTGGTTGAATTTTTCAAACTTGCTGAGTTCGCTCCCTCGTCCTCATCATCGCTTTCTTCCTCGTCATCGTCTTCGTCCTCATCATCGCTTTCTTCCTCCTCATCGTCCTCTTCATCATCGCTATCTCCGTCATCGTCTTTTGATTCCGAGTCTTCATTGTCATTTGCGTCAGTGTCTTCATCGAAATATTCATCATCGGAATCATCATCAAAATCGAAACCATCAGATTCTTCAATTCCTTTGTCATCTTTAAGGTCATCATTCGCCAACTTTGCTTTCATACTAACCAAGTCTTCGTAATTTATACAACGAATTCGTGTTTCTTCATCTGCACTTCTATATTTGCTTCCGCAATCCGATTTCGCGTCGTCGTCATCATTAATGGGTGTAACCGTTTTGGTTGAATTTTTCAAACTTGCTGAGTTCACTCCCTAAACATATATAATAGTAAATTAGAATTTTTTCTCGTTTGATTGTTCATACATAAATTTTAATATGGGTCATTTTAAATTTTCCCCGAATATTAACAAGTTATTTTTTCGTTTTTCAATAATTGTAAAAATGAAATTCTTTTGATGAATCTATGTGTACACATACCAAGAAATGACATCTATGCTTGGTTAAGCAGGAAAAGCCATATAGGGGGAGAGGGGATATCTATTGTCCACGACGAAGGACAATAGCGTAATAAGTACGGTATTTTCCAAAATTTATGTGAACACTGCAATAGTCCAACGCATATGGTATGTTTGGTTTAAACATTAATCTTCAAAATTGGAAAAACGAAAGTAATTCCATAAAACTTACATAATTTTTGAAAAAAATTACAATTAAAAATGGACAAACACCCCCACTTCCAACAAACTTCGAGCCATACGACCAACAACCCTTACATGGCCCCTTCCGATATCTCTCACCAGAAGAGAAAGCGTCATAGTGACACGTCTCTGCTTAGGCCACACGGCTCTCACATACGGCCATCTTCTCAATAGACAACCTGTCCCCAATGTACAAATTGCCAAATCCCAATCACCATTACACGCATTCTGCTACACTGTCCCGTATACGATGAAATTCGAAACGACATATTTCACAGCCCTATCACACTAGCAGAACTTCTAAACAATAACCCAATAACTCTTCGCCCCCTCATACAATATATCCTTCAGATAAATCTCTTCACCAGCATCTAATATCAATCTAAATCGTGTCTCTGGCCTAAGCGGCAGTACATGGCACTAATAAAAAATAAAACATAAAAAAAATGTATTTTCAACTCGAGGCTAGTAATTTAAGGCAATAATAAATCTGTTGGTTTTAATTAGGTATATTTAAATGTTGGAAAATAATCGAAAATGTAATTTTTTTAATTTTTAGTGACTGTGGGTGGAGGGACGAACTTGGGGACCCTATTTTCAAAATTTCAAAATTTTTACTTTTTGGTTTTTCAAGATTTACAATAAGAGAAAAATGTTGGGTGTAAGGGAAGGTTTAAGGTACCCATACTCCTTTTTACTTTGAAATTTTATCATATAGGGAACGCGTATAATTTGAAAAATGTCCTTCATCGTGGAATCTAAAATTTCATAAGCCACGACGTAGACAAATTTTTAGAGATTTTAAAATTAAAAGTCATGTATAACAGTAAAGCTCATTTCCTTTTTCGAAGCAGATTAATTTGGAAAGTGTACGTAAGCTCGTAAGAGCGCAGTTCTAACCTACACTAAGGACACTTCAGCATACTAGATTATCAATTTGGAAAGATTTTTCACCACACTGTTTTCACTATGATCAATTTAGTCAGACTTACAACTGGATAATGAATTTATGATGTCAAGGTATCGATTTGACCGATTATCGCGTTCAAAAGTAAATTACTATTCACCTCAACCTCTCGAGGAAAAAGGCCACTACGAAAGGACAGGAAACTCCATTAACCAACTTAGAGCTTTTATAATTGTACATAATTTATTTCTAAAGGTGTTTTAAATGTTATAACATTTTACGTAGGCCCTTTCTGTATTATATTAGTGTGATAATTCGCATCAACAAGATTTTATGCAAAAGGTGGAGAAAATTAAGATCAGCAATTTTTTGCGGGAATGTGTTCAGAAGGGTCCCAGTAGTTACCCTATAAAACCCAAGAGCCCCAAGTAAGGAGGAAAATTTTTTGGAGGGTGAAGTACCCCCCAAAAATGAGTTTTTACTATCTGAGATTTTCAAAAATTCGAAATTTTGAATCCCCCCTCTAGGGCTCATGTTTTACTTGAAAGGGGTCGTGTTGAGTATCATCGGATCGGAAATTGAACGTAGATTTCGAATTTGTTGATATTTTTTATTCAAAGTTGATATTTTTCAAAATAATGCGAAAAAACTCATTTTTGGGAGTTGTTTCATCCCCCAAAAAATTTTCCTCTTTACTTTGGGCTCTTGGGTTTTATAGGGTAACTACTGGGACTCTTCTGAACACATTCCCGCAAAAAATTGCTGATCTTAATTTTTTCCACCTTTTGCATAAAATGCCCGGACTATAAGAAGTACATATGTATTATGACTTGAGGTTGGGTTGGTAACTGCCACGGCGATAGGACATTTTCTTTGTTTTTCATTTTTAGGGGTCAGGGGTTAGTCTCCACATTTTTGTTTTGTTCATCATGGAATATTATTGCTAATACTATACTCTATCCATACAATATATATGCTAAAAAAAAATTATTCTAGCCAAAATATTTATTGAGATATTAGCTGGTACTCGAATATTAGGCGAAATTTTAAAATGACCCATACTTAGGTGGCATAGGAAATTGAAAATTTATAATATTCAATAATGTAGCGCTTACTTGGAGCAGAACGATCAGAGCGGAAATCACGATTGTGGCATGCATGTTTCACGACTTAAAAATTTCAAAATTTCAATGAAATGTGAAAGCTTCTACGCTGCCCTTCATTTTATAGTCGTTTTTAACAATCGGAAAATTCCTGTAATAAGCATTTAATTATTGAAAAACAGATCTGCTTGATTGGAAATGTGTTCGCGCACTTGTCTCTCATTATGTGGCTCGTTTATCGCGGAAGAAAGAGATAATTATTCGTGAAATTACGATTTCTACGATGAGGAAGAGTTGTTATAAATTTAAATGGTTCTCCCTCAAATTTTTGTTTTTCGAGCTTTGTATGATCCACGTAGTATCGATATGCTGATGAAATCTACCTTTTTGAAGATCACACTAGATATCATTGATTTATAATTTCCACCCTTCGCTAACAAAAAAGCTGTTGCCTACACCACCCATGGGATGAGTAATGGAGTGTAAAAAATTCGCCCCTTCGCTTGAGATCCAACCGCATAAATTATAATGCCTTAAATACGAAAAATTTTCTTTTAAAATGTAAAAAAATTCGCAACGAAAAATAATATTCATTTTATAAACAATAGTCAGGTTCACAAAACCAAACAAAAATTGAAAAACAGTCGGAATAAGGACTAAAAAAAAAAAAATGCGAAAAGAAAATTATGAGTAATGAACGACAATAATTGTATGCATTTGTGACACGTCCAGCGTTAGGTACCAGGCCTAAAGTCGGAAATCAACTTTTCGAGATATCGCTAAAAACGTAAAAAATATCGTTTTTTGCCAAAAATGGGATTTTGATGAATTTTATAATTTGAAGATCGTAGGTTTTGATGTACCTAATGCAAACTCCCAACAAAGTTTCTAAATTTGATTAAAACGTTATTAATGAAGTGTCCTCGAATTTTTTTTTCTTTGTAAGTATAAACTTTGAAAACTTTTTTCTCACAACTGAGCTGTTTGGAAAGCAGTTTTCAAAAAGCTATAACTTCAACAGATTTCAACTTTGGATGCTAGGGGATGTCTTAAAATGACTGAAGTTCACTTCTCTGTCGAACTCGGCAAAAAAATGGAAATCGATTTTACCAACTTTAGGTGGTATCGCTGGACACGTCTCATTTCGTTACATTTTTTTTCTTCTTTTTCAGGCAGTTTTCCATAATAAGGTTAATTTCATGAAATTTTAACTTATTATTATTTTTTCTTCTGCACCCAAAGAATATGAAAATAAAAAGTATTGAAAAAAAATAATTTCAGTAGCGAAAGAAAAAATATAATTTTTTCATCTTGCCAACACTACACAAATGCACATTCTGCATAAATGAAAGCGAGAATATGAAACGAAAACTAAAAAAAAGAACGATTGTTTTCTTCTGCTTATCTCATAAATGGTGCCATCTTTGCTATCCCTCTCTCCTAATCGTTCCTGTGAAACAACATTTCTCTCCAAACACTTTTTAGTTTTGGCAAATTATCCATTGAAATTATAACAAGAAAATAAATCAAATAAAACAAAACAAAAATGCTATATAGATATATTCAAGAAAACTGAAGCAACATTAAAGAATATTATTTAAAAGGAAAAATTAACATAGGAGTTGCGTAGTTAGAAATTTTTCGTGGAAAAAGGGAATTGTGAAGAAAAGTCTTCTAAATGAATTTGAGTTTTGTCCTCCACTTCTCCTCCTCAAATCTATGCATTTTTTTTTTGCGTAGAGAATTGCATTTTTTCACAATTCTTAATCTTTACTTATTGATGAAATACTTTTTGAATTGGCCAACAGCTACCTAAGGATATTTAATCGTGCGAAAATTTCCTACGGTCCAGAAAAAAAAGTTTGATTTTCTCACGAATTGAAAACTAATTTTATAAGTTTAGAAAAACATATTAGAAGTTATATCATACGCAAAATGTGGAATTTTTTCGTCACTTTTTACGGTTCTATGAAACAATTTTGAAATTTAAATTACACATGTACAGTGTACTTTCGACATTTTCATGGGAACTAGTCAAAAAGACGTTCCTTTAGCCTCTGAATAAGTCCTTAAAAACTGCCACTTTGATGAAATTATATCAATACGTTCCACAAAGCTTAGAATTTAAATATTCATACATTTTTAGTAAAATTTTAAGAAAAAGAGTTTTTGAAGATTTGAATTCTTCAAGAATTCGAAGATATAATCCTAGTCAAATTTATGAGAATTAAAAAAAAAAATTTTATTTAAATCCCTTTAACACGTTTTATTAACTTGTTATTGATTGTATTATATCAGAATGAAATTTTTAGGAGTTGATTTGAATTGAAGGTCAGAAAAACTGTTTTACAGTATTTGGTTTCGTCCAAAAAAGTCGAACATCATTGTAGATGTTGCAATTCGCCATTTTGAGTCATTTCATTATGTAGATATTGAGAATTTATCAGTGATAACGTGATAAGTGGGGCGCAAAAAAAACTTTTTGCAATTTATTTTTACAGAAATTGTTGAGCTATCAGATTTCTTTGGATTACGTGATTAAATTATCATCAAAAAAAAAAAAAATGTTATTCCTGAGTATGGGGTATTTTGACCTTGAAAAATCCTCTTAGCTACGCCACTAATTAATAATAATCTTATTTTTATACCTATGCTTACGTAAGCATACAACTGAATTTCATTGAAAATCCTCTATACCTATAATAATTACAATTGAACTTATTAATTATCAGATGCAGATTGGTGAGAATTCTCTTCATTCATAGGCCCGGTTTCAGTAGCTTTTTCTGTTTGCTCTAACCGGTTTTTCCGCGCATCGTTCAACCAATTTGTGCCTTTATCTTCCAATGATTTTCCGGTATTTAGAATCCAATCGACATTCGAATCAACCGCGTTCATAGCATCTTTCATTCGGCTCGTTATGGGATTTGGCATTTTTTCATTTAGAGCGTTCGTACCACTTCGCAAAGGAATTGAGAGAAGACGAGAAATGTCGCCGATTAATTCCATCCCAAACCCAGCCACCTTTGTAGTGATATATAACGATTCTTCTCCAAAATTTTTTATCGGTTTGTACCACGAAGCATCATCATTGATACTGGGTAACTGATTGCTGACTGTATCGAGCATGGATTTCACCGTGGATGGACTATCGATGACTTGTTGCATCAGTGATTTCACGTTATCGGGTATATTCGAGCTAACATATTGTTGCAATTGTTCTTTAGCAGCTGTGGGATTCTCTATTACCAAGTTATACATGTCTTTTATTTTCGATTGATATTCTTTGGGCACTTCTTCGATTGGATTCGATTGGGATACCTGTGATACGAATCACATTATAATGTGGGCAGTATATTTGTTGAATGATTTATAAAAATTGAAATCATACCTGTATAAAGGTAGCTACGAATATTACCGTTGGTATCGCTACGAAGTTCTTCATGTTGGTTGTCTCGAAGTTGTTTGGTTGTTTACTACGTTTCACGCTAATCTATCGAGTAGTATTTCGTATTTGTAATTAATCTGCCTTCGCTGAACACTTGTACTCATTAGTACGACTTTGAAATTTCAATGAGCTCGCATATGGTTGCGTTTGACAAATTTCTGAAGGGTAAGAGACATACATATGTAAGCGTTGTATGCTGAATTATTATTACGACGAAGCGATAATTTATCGTAGTTGTAATTTATGCTTTTTTTTTCGGGAACATACCTATCGTTTAATAAATTATCAATGGACAGGATAATATTCTCCACCTTATACTTACTCCTGTCCTTCATGCATGTGAAATTCGAATACGATAAGAAATTGATTGAAAAAACAGATCGAACCTCTCGCAGGTCAATTCTATCCACAGACGCTATTACATAAAAAAAACATGACATTTTTCTGCGTGAATGAATCCGTACTTATTGTGGAGATTCCGAGAAAAAAAAACAGACTTTGTCAAAAATTTGATATTCATTTGTGATAAAATTATATGATTAGCCCTCACGTCAGACACAGGGTAAAGCAGTTTGATACATAAATTGATCAAATTGTTTGAAATTGTATTTCGGTCGATCAAAAATGATATATATATTTTCATCTAATGATTTTTTGAATAATGTATCGAGTGATCTAATTAGATACACACATTTATCAAATCGTTCGGTCAGCAACAGCAAACTTGGACTTGGAAAATTATGTAAATCGTTTGTGTTCTATTGGTGGACATTAAGCTTCCTATTTTATGCAGAGCTTATTTCAAAAATTCAGCCCTTCATTTCGAAATTGGACAAGAAAATTGTCCTTCGTGTATGTTACAAACAAAGCTGGATAGAGCCAAAATTAGCCTCTAGGCAAAGATTTATTTTTTTTGAAAATTTAATGAATTAAAGCTAGGCAAGTAATTTTTTGCACACCGGCTGTGAGTGGTTCGAAGGGTGGGAATTCGAGTCGCTTTGGATAAATTTCATTATATTATTTACAGCATATGGAAAATTTGTATTAATAAAAAAAATGAAAGAAAGCAACTGTACCTGCCCCTATTTCTTAAAGCATTTAATCTGTAAACATGCTCTAGGTATGCAAATTCGTTTAAAACTCACGAATCCACTGGCAGCCGCAAAATCTATCTCAATAGGTCAGAAGAGGAAAAAAGGTCGGCCATCGAAGGCAAGGAAAGCTTTACTTGTCCAATAATTTTATTATACCTCGTCGTTTTTAATCATTTTTTTTTTTTACAAAATTTCTTGTCGGTATAATGTCACTTTTTAGCTTGAAAATTTTGGCGTTCATTGTAGTTTAAAGTAATATCTTGTCGTGAATTTTTCAATTTGTCGCTTAATAAATTATTTCGTCGTTCAAAACCTTTTTTGTCGGGGTAACTCTTTTTCTGTCAGGAATCCATTTTGCAGTTGTGAAAATTCCTATGCTCGTCATGATGACGCCCTTCCTGGTCTTCCGATAAAATCACATCTTCAAGCTAAATGTCTTAAAAAGCGAAAACGATGGTACTTTCGAAAACGAATGTTCAGGACACCCAAAATTTTTAGATCGATGTTTTATGAAAGATCTTGTAATGATTTCCCCTCCAAAAGTTGTTTTATACCCTAACTCCTCTCCATATGAATCAGTTATGCTCACTTCGTCATTTCAGACCATCTGACACCGTAATGAAAAATTTTCGTCTTTTCATTTACCACCCTCCCATCCCTTCCCTCAATTTGAGGACAATCCAAAATCACATATGAAACTAAAATTGGTGTACAGCATAATTTTCATTCTTAGTAACTATACGAGTCCACATTTATCAAATCGGAGCTGTTTGAGGCTCCTCAAGTCATCCCCAATTTTTAGCCATGCAGTATTTTGGATCTATTTTCAATCAAATTTGAACGGTTAAATTTTCGTTCTCAAGTAACTTCACATATTAAGTTTAACCCTTTCAGGTTGATATGGTGAGATATGCGGAAATGGAGAAATTTTATATGAGGCGTGGAAAATTTTTTTCATGGTTTCTATACTCGCTGTTTTACACTGATAACTGATCATTAGCTCTTCATCCATATTTTTGCGAAGAAGAAAAAATTACTAGTACTTAGTGCAAAGAGGCTTTTACATTATACGATGTTCCTCCAAATGTTTATACTCGATATTCCCTTCAAGAAGTCTCAATTATATGGTAATGCTGATTTTTTTGTCTGACTCTTCTTCGTATTTATTCAGGTGGCTGAGATCTGCTTTATGTTGGTATCAGCGACTCACTCTTTCATTTGAGATTGAAAACAAAAATTTTGAGTTATTTACCCTCCACCCCTCTCTGTAAAAATTTAAATGAATCGTCATTTCGAGATAAATAAAAAATAAAAATAAAATGGTAGCAGTTTTGCAAAATTCTACAAAGAGTCTCTCATCAAATTTTTAGTAATAGCTGAGTTTTAATAAAAACTACAGCGATTGCAGTCAGTCTAATTTGCGAAGGGTGGGGGGTCGGGGTTTTCAAATTTTTGTGTTTCAGACCGTTTGTAATCATCTGGCAAATGTCCAACTTTTATTGGTATAAATAAATATTTAAATTCAACTTCTTTTTATTCCGTATTTATTTTTTAAAGAAACGAATTTTCTACTATTTTCAGACAAATTTTCATTCTACTTGATTACGCAGAAAGGTTTTGCCTTCGTTTTTTTAATTGATGTTTTCATGAGAGTTGAAATATCTAAGCTCAGAATTTTAATGTGAAGTATTTTAAGTTACTCTCGAGGCTACACGCCATGACCACCCATATCATGGATGTGGGATAATCAGTTAACTATGAATGAATAATGGCAAAAAATGTGTAATTGGTAGTAGGTACTGTACATATATATTTATGATTTTTCCAATTATTCTTAGCAACTAATG
This sequence comes from Phenacoccus solenopsis, assembly GCA_009761765.1. Taxonomy (NCBI): domain Eukaryota; kingdom Metazoa; phylum Arthropoda; class Insecta; order Hemiptera; family Pseudococcidae; genus Phenacoccus; species Phenacoccus solenopsis. Next base: position 90,929 of record VFXL01000443.1, on the reverse strand, counting down.
AACATGGATTAAAATTACGACCGTCAAGGAAGTACGTTTAGATAGGTATCTACATTGTATATAACATCTACTTGTAAACCTCACTCATAGATGAAAGTTGAACAATTTTGAAAAAATTTATGGGTATCTTCGACATAATTTTTCTCTATAAAAAAATCGACATTTTTTCTTACCTATTTGTAAATTATTATTTTTTGTAAATTAGAAGATTTATGCTAGAGATAGCTTTGGAAATTATTTTATTAATGTAAAAAAAACAGATTGTGAAATCAATTCAGCGTTTGGGACTTTAGCTCTTCAATACTTTTTTTTTTATTATTTTATATGTATGTAGGTAATTATCCGTATGACATAGTATGGCAGTATGATATCATACCCATACCAATGTTATATCAAAATTATAGCTTGAGAGTTTTAGAATACGTATAATCGATTTCTTCAATTTATTAAAATCAAATTTAAGTATCATATTGATACCTATATATTGTAAAAACATAGTTTCATAGTAAAATAGGAGGGCATTCGACGATAGTATGAATATCAATAGACCATGATATAGATATACGTTTGTCATATTATGGGCTACCATATATTAAAATTAGTTAATTATAATCAATAACCTTTTCAACGATTAATATTTACTGATTGCGAGGCTTAGCAGGATCTTTCTTCGGTTCACCTTGACTAACTAAGTTGAGAATACTTTGTATTATAACTTGGACTATTCCAATCGCATAGTATGTTATGCCTACAAGAATGTTGTAAATTGCTGTCCAAATACTAAATTCATTATCTTTTTTCCCATTTTGTTGTCCATTTTTGTCCGCCGCCTGTGCTATCTGCGATACAGATACAAAATAATTACAATTACTGGCTTACAATAGTCGAAAAAGGAATGTCTAACACCTTAGGTACTTACAATGATTAAAATTGCGAAGGAAATCACTAAAACTGATGATTTCATATTGATAAAGCGAGTAAATAGTTTCAACTGTTCGAAGTGAAGTGATAGGTGTTGTAGGGTTACATCATCGTATCGGCCAGCTATTTTATAAATTGTTTCAGAATTGGTTTTCCCGTATATTTACCACGTTTACCTGATGTAATGTGTTGTTAATTGCAAATGTTTCATTTAACGTTGAACGATAGTTAGTAATACGAAGCTATATAGTTTCACTAGACAGGAGACTTGTTAGGAATTCCTTTTTAGTAATTTATCGTTCTCACGTGTACGAAGATATTATTCGTGCAAGTTCATTGATTGCGATGTTTTATGACCTTAATATTTCATTTCAATTATATTCTGAATGATTTTGACAAAAAGCAGAAGTTGACTGTTGAAGTCATATTTCTTGCCTGTCTTTGATAATAGATAGATGTTTTTTAGGTATGATTACGATCATATTTCATACCTGTAATTACAATGAACGAAGGACAACAAAAAAAAGAAAAAGAAAACGCTAATGAGAGAGATTTATGTTGGCATGCATGCGGTGTATAATTCATGTAAGACTCACTGATGACAACTCTACAATTTGGCTGGATAAAAGTGAAGATCAAATAGTATCAAGACTAGTAGAAAATCGATAAATCAATTCGCTCAAAGCTCAAACATGATATTCAACACCATATACTATACTGTGAAACTGATTTTAACACAACCGAACGTAAAATTCCCTCTCATGAAAAAAATATCGCCTATTACATTTTGTTTGATTTCATTATGGCATGAAACGTTAAAAGTTTAAAGACATTCATAATCTTGTAAATTTTATGGATTGAAATCATAGAGAAACAATTATTTATGTTTTAATTTCTTAATCCCGTAAAAAGAAATGACATTAACGAATACTTCACGAATACTTTTTTGTTGATGAAGAGAATTTGGCACTTGGGAGTGTTAAAATCAGTTAGACACATTGTATAGGTACATCGATTGTTTGACATCGTTTGGGAAGTTTATTAGTTAATTGATATTTTTGCGCATGCGCAGAATCGCTAAAACCACTAGCTTGAATCTGAACCTTTGACTATATACTATATGGACCAAACTATTTAATGAGAAATGCGACCATAGAACGGTTGAACATAAATTTCTGACCAGCAATTCTGCGCATGCGTCAGTTGATGAAAGATTATGTGCGTTGTTTAAAAGGGATAACAGACAAACACAGATGTTTACATCCGTGTTAACAAGTAGCGAAATAATCCTGATAACAAGACTTCGCGCATGTGCAGAATTGCGCGTTGGAGATTTATGTTCAACCATGATGTTCTTACATGTAGTGCGGTCCATATAGTACATATATAGTCAAAGATTTGATCACTTTTTAACGCTTTGTAAATGACCATTTTGGGTTTGTTCCTTTTTTCATAGATTTATAAGCTCCCAAAACAAGTTCTCTGCTCGTTTCACTCTGTTGTGCATATTCTTACCTCATGAAAAGCTATACATTACAATATCACTTAATTAAAGAAGGTGGCGAACCTACCCTTGCAAAAAAAACACTACTAGTAACTAGTAATGATCACTACTAGTACTTAGTAGTAGTATTTTTCAATATTAATCACTACAAGTTACTAGTAGTGGTCACTACAAATGCTTATTAGAAGTGACCACTACTAGTAACTTATAGTGATTAATATTGAAAAACACTACTACTAAATACTAGTAGTAATTAATACTTATATTTAATTGAAAGTCCTGAATACTATTCATTTTCTTATCGTCTAAGATGGAAAATGGTTTTCAAACCTTTACAACGCACCTAAGGATGCATTCAAACCATTGGTTCACACAAAATGTGCAAACAGTCCTTCAGTTTGTTGGTGGAAGTGCGTATTTACACTTCAATTACAGTTAAATTAAACTCTTCCTTATATGCATTACTGCAACACATTTCATCTAAGAGAAGCAAAGTGATACGTAGACTACTAGTAGAACACTAGTAATCATTAATATCTTGAGTACCTACTACTAGTCAACTGCACAACTACTAGTTGCTCTATTTATTACTAGTATAACTAGCAGTTGCTATCTTCAGTACTATTATTCTTCATGAAAACTATACCTAATTGAAGAATGAAATAATGGTTTCTCATTACTATAACTTACATTTCATTCTTCAACTTGCTATCAGGAGAAGCACTAGCAGTAACAAACTACTATTCTATTCAAGAACTAGTGTTTATTTGGACTGCTAGTAGTAGTAGTAAACTAGTACTCTGTTGTTACACTTGGTAAAATAAACTAATAATCACAGTACAAGTAGTGAAAAACTGCTACTCTATTCATGAACTTGTAATCACAAACTACTACTAGTAATAAGAAACCAATTATCACAGTACAAGTAGTGAAAAACTACTACTCTATTCATGAACTTGCAATCATAAACTACTACTACTAGTAATGATGAACTAGTAATCACAGTACAAGTAGTGAAAAACTACTACTATTCATGAACTTGCAATCATAAACTACTACTACTAGTAATGATGAACTAGTAATCATAGTACAAGTAGTGAAAAACTACTACTCTATTCATGAACTTGTAATCACAAACTACTACTAGTAGTGAAATATTAGTATTCTGCTACTGAACTACTAGTAACTAGTAACAATTCACTACTATTCGTTTATTTAACTACTAGTTTACTTGTAGTTACTAGTAGTTATTAGTAGTGATTTCTAGTTACTAGTAGTGTTTTTTTTTTGCCAGGGTATTGACAAAAATGCAACTGTAATTGCACTTTGTGCGCTACGTTATGTGTGAAATGTAAAATGGAGTTATCAAAGAATTCAAGTTTTCCTCATAGTCTGCCTTCATAAAGATTACGCATTTACACGTGCTTCAGTGTTCATACCAGTGACTCGGAGTGGGCTAATTTTGGATGTCGCTCCCCTCCGACTCTGAACATAGGACTCAGTTTGCGTTCCAAGCTCCGTAGTATTTGTGTAACAAACGGTCCAACAATTGAAAAAAATAAAAGAATAGAAAACATTGAATTTATTAAACAAGAAACGACAAGGTAAGGTAAGTAATATTTTTTTTTTTAATTATAACAGACTAAAATAATTTTTCTTTTTTTTATTATTCAATCATATAGTCATAATTATATAATAATTATATATTATTAAAATGTGCTGCTTATCTCATACGATTTATGGTATCGACCAACCTATTGCCTTGGCATGAAGAATCTTATCGTCGACGACTGAAAAACATTATTTTCAGATCAACAAAGAGGCCTTAGCCATAAAATGAGGCGTGGAAAATTTTTTTCATGGTTTCTATACTCGCTGTTTTACACTGATAACTGATCATTAGCTCTTCATCCATATATTTTTGCGAAGAAGAAAAAATTACTAGTACTTAGTGCAAAGAGGCTTTTACATTATACGACGTTCCTCCAAATGTTTATACTCGATATTCCTTTCAAGAAGTCTCAGTTATATAGTAATGCTGATTTTCTATCGCGCTTATTATTAACCTTAGAAAAATTATTCAACGAAAACTCTGTAGATACTTGTAATCAGCTATAAATTAATGAAGTAAAACAAAAGAGGATGTAAAGACGAAGGTGTTATTGGAGCAACTACATCTTTGCTTACCAAATGAGAGAGGCCAATATTCTATTGAAGATGGCATCATTGTGAAAGATGTGAGCATTTTCATTTTTGGCAAGTTTCGCGACACTTCCTCGAAGAACTCCATAAGAAACATTTTGGAGTGAATAAAATGAAATCTTAAGCGTGTTCTGTGGCATATTGGCCCAATATTGAAGCAAGAGTTCGTAATTGTATGCCTTGTATTTACTATAAACGGAGCCGAATTAAGTCGAAACCCACTTTTGGGAATACCATGCTGCTCCTTAGGAGAACACATCGACTTCGCCAGTTCTCTCCTAGAGTATATTTTCTTCGTGGTTAATTGATGGTCAATTAAAATGGCTGGACGTCGAAATTGTCGCTACCACCTCAGCAGCCCAAACGAAAAATATATTAGAAAATTTATTTGCGTTATATGGTCTTCGAAACATGCTCGTGTCAGAAAATGGAAAAGAGTTTGAACATTGGAGTTTTAATTACTCCTAAATACTCGCACAATTGCACATCGTACTGTTATCCCTTACAATATCCTATCCAACAGTTGAGTGGTACATTATATGTTTACTTTGAAACAGTCCTTACACTCGTTGAAATATTTTTGAAGCACCGAGTAGGAAAAACTTAACCAGTTCATCTTCGTCTTATCGTGTGCCAAATGTAACAACGCAACAATTACCCGCTAAATTATTCCTAGGATGAGAATTTCAGCTCGTTGGACCTAATGTAACCAGATTTGAAAACTACAGTCTTGAATGATACTTGGAAGGAAGTCGAATGTATTAACCTTGAACTTAAACCTGGTGAGAAGGTCAATATTCATGATTATACAGCTGTTAAACAGAAATGGAATATGAACCTTACACTATACTATATAGGTTGGAAAAAAACTTTTACGAAGACATGCCCAACAAATGCGGAAAATTAGCCAATTGGAATAAACCAACCAATTTAGAGGTTGGAAATTCATCCCATAAGGGTACGCTGTAGTCAAAGGTTGTTAAAGATGTTGTGAGGGATGAGAATTGCGCATCACCAATTCACTATCAGAACATTCGTATGTTAGTGGCATATTTGCTGCTCTACCTGTGAATCTAAGATGACCTCAAGGATGAGAAAAACCCCTCAGCGATTGAACCTTTCACTATAGAAAAATTTCTATTTTTTTCTTCTCTAATTGTTTACTATTATTTTTTTAATTAACCGAGAAGAAGGATGATGCTAAGTAGTAAACTATTAGAATAAGATCCGCTAGAACGCGTCGTTATCGATTCAGTTAAGAATACCTTGGATTAAGGTTTAAGGAGACCTGGAATAACAGAATCATTATGTTTAACATTATTATTATGTCAAATGATGAAGTAAAGATTAACACGTTTTTGTAATAAATGCAGTTTTATTAAAAGTTAATAGGTCATGTGAATATCGCCAGTAGACGTAATAGAATCTTTCTTCTCTTTACCACGATTAATAAAGTTGAGTATATTTTGTATTATAATTAGGAATATTTGAATCCCATGGTATACTGTGCCTATAAGAATGTTGAAAATTGCTGTCCAAATAGTAAATTCGTTATCTTTTTTCCCATTTTGTTTTCCATCTTTGTCCGCCGCCTGCGCTACCTGCGGCATAGATACAAGATAATTTGTGAAAATACAATTACTGATTTACATAAGTCACAAAACGAATGTCTAACACCTACGTAGGTACTTACAATAATTAAAATTGCGAAGGAAATCACTAAAACTGATAATTTCATATTGATAAAGCGAGTAAATAGTTTCACTGTTCGATATGAAGTGATGGGTGTTTTTGGTAACACCACTGTATCCCCCAGCCATTTTATAAATTTGTTTCGGAATCGGTTTTCCTCCATATTCACTTCGTTCACCTGATGTAATGTGTTGTTAATTGCAAATGTTTCATTCAACGTTGAGCGAAAGTTGGTTATTCGAAGCTATATAGTTTTACTAGATAGGTGACTTATTGAGAGTTCCTTTTCGGTAATTTATCGCACGAGTACGAAAATATTACTTACTCGTGTAAGTTCGCTTATTGCGATGTTTTATGACCTTAATATTTCATTTCAGTCATATACTGAATCATTTTTATAAAAAGTAGTTGATTCTTGAGCTCATATTTCTTACTGTTTTGATGGTGAATAGATACATAGATGTTTTTGAGATATGACCTCGATCATATTTCATGCCTATAATTATAATGAACAAAAGACCAAAAAAAAATCCAGGTAAGAGAGATATGTTAGAGTGTACACGATGTAAGTTCACTTCGGATAGTAAGGCCCACCTAAGAAAACATGTATCTATAGAACAATCTGTACCCTTTTTGCCGAGGTAATTGCGGAATATTAATCCAAAAGGATGTAGATATGTTTTAATGAAATTTCCGCTATCCCAGACGTCTGAAAAATAGTGATGATAGGGCTTATTATACTATCCTGGTGGGAGAGGGGGTGCCGAATAGGGTCCAATAAATATTAATGCAAAATAACGTACAAAATAAGCAGAATATATTTGAATTAGCGTAAATGACATACATAATCTAAATAATCATTTTTTGATAAATTTGAATGAGCTTGACATAAGCCTCATTTTCATTGAGTTGTAGCGATCAATTGATATTTGAAAATTTGATGCCTACTAAATCATCAACTAACTAAACAAAGTACCATACCATAATGCCTAAAATGTTTATTTCCTGTCTGTTATCATTATCATAGATATTCGGTTTCAATATTCGGATAACCAGATTTATGTAAACAAAAAAATCCAAATATCAAGCACCCATATACCAGACAACACTAAGGCTTTGAAATCAGTTAGACACGGTGTATAATGTACATATACTATGATCATAATGCACAGCACTGATAGGTATACAATCCACAGCACAGACAGTGCTCTATAGGCCGGAATTACAGCCTGGAAAAACTCAAAACGATTCGAAAAACTAGAATCAGTTTATTTATTATTGTACATATATACATATCTATTCAAATATAAATCTTGTACGTAAAGAGATATAACAACAATTTGAAGTTCACATTGGGGTACTTATCTATCTTTATTAAATAGGTACCTCCTTATACAAAGTATATATATTTATAATTGGTACACCTAAATGGTGAAGTTGCCTAATTCATGAAATCAGCAAAATGGCTTACCTATTTTATGAAATACGCTGGTAGCTTATTTTCCTTCTTCTACAAGTTTTAGGCAAATTTTTTACTCCGTTCTACACCATTTAGGCAACCTGTTGTATAATTGTTAGGTTATGTAGTAGAACATATTATACAATTATTCGATGCATGTGTATTCCTGCGTTACAAGGAGTACCTAACAAAATATTGTTTTCTGCGACCACTAACTCACAAACGTGCTAAACTTGTGGTTGAGGAACTATTCAGAACTTCCATGGATTTCAGAGCCCCTCATTTTATAGTCTGACAATGGATATGAATTTCAGAGGAAGTGATTCAGCATTTGGATGGCTTATAGCACGAACTCGTATTGGTGTAAGGTTGGTCTTGTCATCCTCAGAGCCAGCGATCTGTGGAACAGAGTATTTGCGTTGCGAATGACTCGCTAATTGTTTGATTATATATTTTCTTTCTCCATTGCTTTCTTAGATGATGGGCTACATGTAGCGAGACTGTTTTCAATTTGAGGGAACAAGAAGAAAAAATGTTTTTGATCACGTGGTCAACTTATACCTTCAACTGTGAGAGAGACCGTGGCGGTTTGGGTGGGTGAATTCAACAGAGGATGCGCTGATCCAAGAAACATCATCGAGTCATTTTAGAAATTGAAGGAGATTGGTACCGCGTTTATTTGTGCTTTCAATGATTGTTTTCCTCTTTAATGTAAAAATACTCAAAATAATCATTACACAACAGATTGCTTAAATAGCGTAGAAGAAAGTAAAAAATTTATCTCAACTGTGTAGAAGAGAAAAAACAACCCGCCTTTCGCATGAAATAAGCAAATCGCTTTACAGATTTCATGAATTAGCCAGTTTCACGGATTAAGTGTAACGCATACGCTATATTGTAACTTCATCTAGCTGTAGTTATGTATTTTAACTAATGATATATCATCGAGGACCATGTACTTCATTTAGCGTGAGAACCAGGCTGCTCTTTACTCATTTTGGCATCAGCGGATTTTAAGAAGCTTACAATCATATCAAATATTTTTAGTAGCAGAGCTTTCATATATACAGAAATGTTCATTATTACGTTGGAAATTGTAGAAAATCTTTTTGATTCCGGCATGAATGCGGGTAATTCTTTGTATTTCTCTAGCAGTTGCTGTCTTTTAAGTTTCGGGTTTTCATATGCTTCTCGTAAATGGACGATCAATTCTGGTGGCAGGTTTCCTTTTTCATATTTCTCTAGTTTACGTTTACCTTCTTGTTTATTCAAGAATGTTATAGTACACAAGTTACATACTTTTCTCAGGTTATCGTTCTCAAGTAGGATATCCTTGTCTTCAGAACGGATTGGATCAATCAACTGTGGGAGCATGTTGTAAAGGAGATAAATTTTGCTCGTTGTGATTATTATAATATGTTAGTTGAAAACCAGAAAAATGATTTACCTGAATTGCAAATGCAACGAAAATTACTTCAGCGAAATATCTCATGTTGTTGTTGTCGGTTTTGATCGTATATTTTCACTGCGTATTTGCACGAATATATGTTAGTAGTTCATTGATGTTTAGGTGCCTATTGTGTTTCTTATATAGGCATATTCGAAGAAATTTGTTTTGTTTGTTTCCGGTGATTTATTACTGATGTGAATGAAGGTATCGCTTTCACATAACTTTGATAGATTATGCGATTCCATTAGTGATGTGATATACTTCCATTTCACTGAATGAATGGGTATATAAATCACTTAATCGTATACGAGTATGTTCGTTGGTAAATTAGAGATGAATAATTACCGCGAAAAAAGTACGAAATTCTCTAGCACGCGTTTAATAATTCATACTCGTCAATGGCTCGTCAATTCATTTCTCTAAAATTTTACGAAAACATGTGCCTGTACATGGTTTCTTCATACAAAAGTAAAGTAATCATTAACATCCTTACTTCTAGCAGGACAGTTCGTTATCCTTCATGAATTAGAGGAATGTGAGACACGCCGCGATTTCGACACATCTAATTTTATTCTGCAGATAAAGCGGAGCTAGGGTATCTCATTCTCTAATCAAATGCAACAGGATACCTTGGTTGGATTCAGCAGCATGTTTATCAAAGATATATTTTTTGAGTTAAAAGACACTCTAGCTAGTAAATGATGCGAGTTTTTGATCATCATTTTTTGCGAGTGTGTTTTTTACCAAGAGTTCCAGAGAAATACTTATCTAGCCAGAATGAATAACAGAGAACATGTATCAACTATAATATGTACTTATTGTTTGTAGGTACTACTACCTGTTCATCGAGTAAAATAAGAATTGTAATAATTAATGAGTATATTTATCTATATTCATTAAACACTTACAACCTTACGAAGCTAAGTTATCTATAATTCTGATTCAAATTGCCTATTGATTTATAATTACAAATCTATAACTACTGTGTCAATAATGTTCTAAATAAATCTTGACCTTAGTTTATAATTATCATTCTATTTCAACTTCAGGACTATACGGTTCTACTTATTCTTACGATAGAATAACAATCTTATAATCATATCACATATTGCAAATATCCAAAACGCTATACCTCTAAAAATATTCAGTATCGGGTTGAAAATGCTAATGCTAGAGTCCGGGGATCTTGTAGTCATCTCTGATGATTCTTTAATATACCTCTCTAATAGATTCTTTTTTTTCTTCTCCGGAACATTGTATGCCTCTCGTAAATGAATTATCATTTCTTCTGATAGCTTTTTTCCCGTATAATCGTCCTCATATTCTTTCAATCTGTTGTTGCCAGATATTTTATCTCTTATTGTTATTTCACACAAGTCTGATACTTTTATCAGGTTTTCTTTATCAAGCAGGGGATCCTTAACTTCACATTGAACTGGGTAGATTATCTGTGAAAATATATACGAAAAAAGATGAATTCTGCTCGTACCCATGATGTCATCTTAGTTAAAAATCGTGAAATTATTTACCTGAATTGAAACTACAACGAAAATCAGCGCAGCGAAGTATCCCATGTTGCTTGGATTGAGTACCCACCTTATCTACGTTTTAACTCTGTTGAATATTTTTTCACCTATAGTAACAGTTCATTGCTTAGCGATTGCATTTCTTATAAGTATGTTCGAAGAATGTTTATTTCTTTGTTTTCGGCGATTTATTGCTAATGCGAATGAAGTTATGGGTTTCACACGACCTTGCTTCATTATGATGTCATGTATGATTGTAACAGTTGAGTTCAATCAATTGTTCGCTGGTTTTCGACAGTTATTGAAACTACATTTCATATATCGTGTAGGTTCATTTCACATAATCGATAGGTGTGTAAGTATTATCTTTTTTTCTGTTACGAGATACGTAATAATTCATTGCATGAAAAGATGCGTAAATCATTCCGTTATTATAATGCGCACGTTCGTAAGAAAATTTGAGGTCACTAGGTATTCATTACAGTAAGTAAGTAGATGAATATTAAAAATCCTTAAAACCCATGCAATAATTACATAATTTATTTGGTAATTTTTTGTTACAGTTTCTCAAGCATCTCAACATCCGAGCATATTAACTCTACATAGCTTGTAGATGACCAATATAAACAATATGATCTCCCAACTATCATTGTAATTAAAATGAAGTGAACGAATAAGGTAACAAATTTTTACGAGAAAAATGCATCTAGGAAATGACATCGAAGACCAATAAGTACATACGTAATATTATAAGTACATATATATATTTTAGACATTAACGATGGAATAATTATTAACACTCGTAGGTATAAAGAAACTAGGCACGATGCTTGTTAAACAAACGGATATGTTGAACATTTGACATCTTCGTTTCATTTTCATGAGATCAACTTTTTTCCGTTCAAGTTCATGAGGTACCATACAGCCGCGAGTACTAGAGCCACCAGTAATGCTCCCCCAGCTGCACCGATGAATATAGGTTTTTTCATGGGAAACGAAGGAACATAATAAATGTACTTCTGACTAAATGCTTATTGTAATAAACATGTGAACGAGAACTTCAAAAGAAAAGTTATTTAATATTTATAATCGAACATGTATACGAAATACATTTAATTAAATCTAGAGATGTCATATTCTTTTTCTAACCTGCATCAAAATTCATAATAACGTAAGTAAGTTATGTAAATAGCAGAGGGGGTAAGAAACAAACATAGTAGCAGTGTGTGGTATGGTGCTGGTCACCTGTGAAGGTTTCCAAATACCACATGCTCGCCACGCTGAAGCGAGCTCTCAGGGGGTTCATATTTTTTGCAGGGCTAGATTTATTTCGCTGGCGAACCACACGAGGCGGCTAGGTGCAAACCTGCACCACACCACGCCGTTATGGTTTTGCCTTAGCGATTAAAAACAGACAATTACAAAGTGAAAAAAGGAATTTATTTTTATTTAAGACAACGAAAGCCGAACGGAGGACGCTAATCAGACATATATAACCTACGATACTTAGCTCGAATAAATCTTCGTCGTTTAAGGAACACGCGGTCTCAACACGTAGGTTGAATCGCGGAATACAAGATCGCGAATTACACAAATATAAAATAATAAAAAGTTTAACTAATCGCGATGGTGTTTTAATTTATTTAAAAACGAGTTCACATTAATTTTAAGTTAATATTCCATCAAAATCACTTAAAAAGAAAACGATCATTCGAGAGCGTGTGCATCACTTTCAAACGCTATAAGCACACTGCCGTTGTCCTGACGTGAAATTCATGCGGTGCTTGACTTACTCATCGTAAGTCTCACCGTGAATCTCACCGGGGACATGGCAGAAAGAATGACAAGAAAAGAACACACGAAACGTGCGGAACCACACGGTAATAACTTACGTTTTTACCGGTAATCACGCGCGAACGCATTTTATTTTCAATTTCTCGGGTACCCCCGAAAACTCATATCACATATATTTCCCCCCTCCAGGTTCAAAAGTTTGGTGACAAACTTTTGACATGCTGGAGAGCATCATCAACATTTGTGGTATGAAAATTCGGTGGCGAATTTTGAGTTGAAGGGGTGACGCGATGTGAACACGCGAATGACAAGGAAGTGACAGATGACAAGTGACAAGATGACAAATGACAAGATGACAAATATAAAACGCGATTACAAAGCAAATGCTGTACGCGAGGAAAAACATCGATTAGTAAGTACACGTAAGTATATATACATCAAAAAAGGTAACAAAAATTTCTTCTGGTACAAAAATTACAAAAATAAAAATTCAGTCTTCTAAAAATAACAAAAAATAACAAAATAAAAAATGCATCTTATGCGTTCATTCCGTCGGCACTTAAATCTAAATAAAAAAATGAAAAAGTTTTTTATTTACAAAATGACATAATCGGGTACACGCGGTTATGAACAGCGAGGTAATTTTTGTCGAAATTTTGGTACAGAAAGGATCAAAAGTACACGCGGTGACGCGAGGTTACGAAATGAAAGTTTGCGAACAGCTGGTTTCAGCCTTGTATGGAACGCTTACGGACGTGAGGTGAAAAGTCTGGAGCAGCGACCATGTTGTAGAACTCGATCTCCTCTTTGAACCTCATCGATGTTCCTCTCCTGGTGAGAGTCGATGGATCGGGCTGGTCCGAGATGATGACATGGTGAATTGGACGTCGGAACTTGATGACGTGACGGTCAAGAAAGTCTTGACCTAACACGACGGTCGGTGTCTGCATTCTCCAGTCTTCAACCAAGTTGATGACGAAGTCAAGCTTCCATTTGCTTGCAACTTTGAGGGAGATTTCGCCATATTTACAGAATCGAGGCGTGTGATTGGAGATCCATTTCACCTCTTGTACTTGGTACGCATTAACCAGGAAGTCTTGGTGGTTGACCTTTGTACAACGTTCCACACGGTTGAGTTGTTCATCCGTCATCGCGGCGGAATTGCACATTGACCAGTCGATACCAGAATCGACAATAATGATTGGTTTGCGATCGTTGCGCCTATGCCATAACGTTAGGCATTCTTCGTAAAACGAAATCGGGGCGTTGTAAACACGATCGGGATACGGTTTTGGTACGTGGCTTAAGTCACGATAGTAAGCAACTTCCATCTTTCCCTCAACTTCCAGGTTATGAAGTTGTTCTGTTGAGTACAACCGGGCATTCGGAATCAAATCGCTTACAGCCGGTCGTTGAGCAGACTGCGGAACAGGTCGTACGATTGAATGACTTTCTGCTCGTTGAGTGTGTGGCTCAGGATGAGGGAGAGACGAGCGTTCGGATGAGGATCGTTCAGGGAGTGCAAATTGGATGTGTCGAGCGGAGGAAGTTCTAGTACTCTTTCGTGGAAGGTTTTCAGGAAACGAATCAGATAATGACGGGGATGCTGGGCTGGAGACAACCGGAGCAGATGAAGTACTCGGTCGAGGTTCGGCCGTCGATGATCTCACCGTGGTGACTGAGGCGGTCGCGGACTCGACTGTATTTTCGAGTTTGTTCATCGATTCGGTGATTCCCTTCATCTCTAATTGGAGATCGCGAATGGATTTGGTGTTACGATCATAATTTCTGATCAACGCCATTTTGAAGCGATCGATCTCGGTATTATTCTCCTGAATCTTTTTTCGATCGTTTCCACTGCTTGAAAGATTGTGTCTTTTATGTCGTTCCGTAGATCGGCTACGACTTGATTGATGTCGAAAAGAGTAGCATAATCTTCATCCAGCAGGCACTCTTCATCTGGTATTTCTGAACTTGACGAATTATTACCTTCATCCGACTGTTGCGTCGTTTTGATAGCGGTTGGTCCGCTAACGGCGGTGATCGTCGTTCCATGAACGTTTTGTGAACACGTTTTTGGTGCAACGGACTTTGGTTGAATCGGTTGAGTGTTTTGTGATGTCGAAGGTTGTACGGTAGAATTTGAGGTCATCGAAGGTACGTTGGTTGATGCGCTCGTGGTTTCATCACGACGTTGTTCGGCGGGTTGCCGATCTGATAGTCGGCGGGTAGCGGCCGGACAACTAATATGTCGGGTCGCGATGGCGCGATTTTGTACTTGGTGGCGTGGAACAATTTCTTCGTCGTAGTATTCGGCGGTTATTAGATCGTCGGCGGTTAAACGCTGATTCTGGTTGAGGAAGGCCGTACGGAGTTGTTGATTGGACAGATGGTAATGTCCACGGACACACAGTCCATACCGTGGTAAGTCTTCCTCTCGATCTACGCCTCTCGAAATGTCAACAACGGTTAGTCGTTTTAATTTAGACATTTTCGTATGCTAGACGACGAATATATAAATACAAAATAAATTAGTATTATTGTTCCATGAGTACATTATTTTTTGACCTTGAGCATACCATACAATCTCGAGTTTTTATCAACGCGAATTTTAACAAAAAGGGTTGTAGGGATGTTGTTCCTACATTTATTCGTATTATTTTTACTTTCTTCATCACGTGAATTTTGGTGAAGACACGTGGAATTGTTTACACGTGGGTGCTCACTAAATACGTGGGGCAGAAATAAACGTGGGGCGAGATAAATCTCTAACCTTACGGAGCTTTTCGATATTACGCGAAACGTGGAGCATTATATATGTACGTATGTCTCCACGAGAAACGTGGGGCCTGCATGCATATGTACAGCTTGAATTACGCACAACATACGTGAAGCATTCCACCTTTCACGTGGGGCTTTTGGAATCGCGAATAATATGTGGATTCCGTTTTCACGCGGTTTGCGCGTTTCACGCTTGACGGATTTAGGATCATCGCGATAGTATTCGCGGTTGAAGCTCAGAAGGTCAGCTTATGCTGGTTTTCTGTGATGAACAAGCTTCAAGTTACGTATATTCGCTAGTGAATACTCTGCAGTCGGTTTATCGTCTTGATACCGACGAAGGAGATATTGATTCGGGAATTTTTGACGAATAACGCGGAATGGTCCGTCATACTGGGGTGATAACTTCGCTGAGATGCCTTGAGCAGCATCAGAGAGAGTGTTCCGTTTGAGATATACAAACTGTCCAGGTTTGAGCTTTTTGATGGCATGATTATTATCGAATAGATACTTTCGATGCATCAGCGCTTTCGAAATATTTCGTCGAGCGGTTGCCAGGGCTTTTTTGTAGTTGATCGTTGGATCTACCTTCATGATTTTATCGATGTCATCGAGGAATTTCTGTCGATGCATTAGCTCATAAGGGGTAACCTTAGTTGTTGAATGCGGTACGCAATTGATTTTCATCTCGATGTCATGAAGTAGAACAGCCCACTTACTGTGTTTCCTTTCACAATAAATTCGCAGGTTGACGAAATAGTTTGCATTACACGCTCAACAGGGTTGCTGCTTGGCGTATAAAATGATGTTTTGACAATTTGTACACTCTCACATTCCCAGGTTTCTTCCCATAACGTTGCGCGAAATTGCGGTCCATTATCCGACAATATTGACGCGGTTACCGTGATCTTTAATCCATTTTCTTTACGCAGTTGATTGTAGCGGTGGTCGTTGCGACNGAATTTTATTCGATGCACTTTGTTCACGATTTTTAATTCTTTGAGCAGATTCGAAATGTTGTTACCAGTCTACACATGAGGAAAGTACGTTTGAGTGGGAACTCGGATGAAAATCGAGTTGCAATGGAGTCACCAAAAACCTGAAAATCGCGCCAGAAATGCTGGGGTCAGCGTTTCAGGCGGTGTTGATATTTTGGCCGTGATGGACTGGTTTGAATTGAGCTCTTTGGAGTGGTTTTGGTTGCAGTCGGCAGTCGAGCTCGCACTGGCGATTTTTCACGTTTCCCGACGACTTTTGGCAGTCGGATATAACGGTCGGTTGCATACTCCGCTTCATCAAGGGACTCTGTGATCAAACACAATTCTCCTTCTTTATTTAAAAAATAAAGCTCGCACATCATCATTGAAGTCTTCTTCAGCTGCGGTAGACTCCCATTCTGTATCAATCACGTTGATTGATCCATTTTGACGACTATGATTCAGAAGTTGGCGTTTATACTTCTGAAAAGGTTGATTTGGTTTTCTTCGCGGTTTAAATGTAAAGTTGCTTGAAGAGGTTACGTGAATGGATGAGTCGGTTGACTTAGCGGGGTTTGTGAGGTTCGCCTGAGACTTTTCGGAAGAATCGGCGGGTCGGTCAATGTATTCCTTTCCATGAACGCTTGGAAGTTCGCTTTATTATAGCGAGCTTTATTAGGACGTAGAGTAGTTAAAACCTTATTTTCACGATCTTCAACCGTTTTATGCGATCATAGAAACGACGATACTGAGTTTCAGATGGATGAGGGATTCCGAGAAGATCCTCACAATTTTGGAGAATAAAATTGCGGAAGTCCTTTGGTATTTTCTCGGTCATCATCATTACCATAGGTTCAAATTCGTACTTGGTGTTGTACCGAAATTGTCACACCAAAAATAAACGAAATCTGCAACAGCTTGTCCTTGGAAATAGGATAGGTTAACTGGAGCATTTCATTATATTCGTTCATTTGTTCAAGTGGCGAATAAAATTGTCGTGTGAAACCATCTATGATGTCGGCGATCTTGGAATGGCGGTTTTGTTGAGAACCCCATTGTTTCCCACGTCCTGACAAACAAGCGAGGAAACTGTGAACTGCGTCGAATGAGTGATGCTATGGGTATATCGATACCACTCAGCGAATTGAAGCGGGTTTCGAGCATCATAATCTGGATCAAATGATTTTAATCGTCGATAAGTACCAAATTGCTCTCTCCACATTTTTGTTGGTTGAGTGGAAATTGACATTTCCGCTGGGCCAATGATTTCTGCGAAATTGAGAGAGTACAACGGAAGAGTTGGCGTCTTCTACGAGTTTTGACGAGAAGAATGTTTTTATCTTCGTCATCTGAAGAGTACTATATTCGCTGTTATGGGTCGTCGACGAGATTTTCGTCGTGAGTTTGAATTATCGGCAGATTGACGCGGATTACGCGGATCATTGTCGTTTTGATCATTGCGTTTGAATTCGGTGGATTGCGAGGTGGTTGTCGTGGTTGGTTGGTCATCGCGATTATTTTGGCTGTTTGAATCGCGGTCATTTGGTTGCGGGTTATTGCGCTATCGGGCTGTCGTCACTACTGTCGCTTGATGATTCATCGCTGGGATCGCTGGAAGGATCACAGATTCACGACTTGGAGCGAAGTATGTTCAGTGATGTCAGCGAGTGACGAGTGCGAATGGGAATGGGCGGTTATTGCGTTTGCGCGTGGACTATTAGATCGCGATAATGCATTCATAGGAAAACGAGAATCGAATAATGCATCGTTGATAATTGTAGTGAGCACCTGAGTTGCTCGTTTAACGCAGATCGAATAATTGTGGTCGATTTGGCTAGGTAATTTTTTCAGCTTTCACTGATGTCGTCCAAGGTTCGTTGCATTTTTTCAAATGCTTGCATCATGAGTCCTATCATATCCGTCATTGGAGTTGCGTTGTTTTGAGATTCCGTTTTCGTCTCTGGTTGGCTTGGTGGAATTAGCGGAATGTCAGCATGATCCCATGCACCCAGGTTTGATGTTGGGTTGCATTTAGAATACTGATTTCGCTGGAAGCCGAACTGGAATCACATTCGTCGGTAACACTTCAATTGCGTCAGGATTTATATCTGATGGTCTCGGTATATGATGAATTTCAGCTTGCACTGTTGTAGAAATTTGGACTCTACATTGGACTGAACAGTAGTAGTCTGTGGTCGAGGATTTGGCAGAATGGTGGTGACCAATGATTGGTTGGAAACTGGTTCACTTTGGGCATCGGTAGTATGGTTCGCAGTCTCAGAATCTGTCGCTTTCTTCTCACGAACTTGGATCAAAGCGTAGCGCGATGAGCTTGTTTCTTTCGGCATTTTAGAAACGATACTAATATCCATGGATTGGTCAGGATTCACTGCTGCTTCAATTTTTTCATTGGTGTTATCGTGTTCACCGATAGCGATTATATAATCGGCGATCTCGTACGATTCACTATTCGATAAGGTAGTGACCGGTTCGGTTTGAGATGCGGTGGTTACGAGTTTCACCAGCTTTGAAGTCAGCTGGGTTTTTCCAGGGAGATTTCGCGCGGAAGAAGTTGGAGTACTTTGATCATCTGGGAGATCAAAAGTAACAGAAGGACGCGGTGGTTTCGCGAATACGGGTGTCGAATCAACGTTGGTTATCATAGTTGAGTGAGTTGGCGCAGTGACTACGTTATCGGGAGCATTTACGTGTTGAATAGCATCATTAGGTGAAGACTGATTCACCTGAGCAGACTCAACCGAATAACGAGTTTCAATACGCGACGTTGAATACCGCTGGAGGGTTTGAGCAGTATTTGTCATCTGTGAAACACAGGTGGCTAACGTATTCACCAATTTCGCTGCCTTTTCTGGGTCATTTTGGATTTCGGATGAAGTAAGACCAATGGCGGCTTGAGTTGCCTGAATAACCCAATTTTCGGTAACCAATGATGTTAAACGATGAAAACATTCATCACCGAGATGAATAGTTTCACCTGTAGGTATGCGACTAAAATCCGGTGTTTTTAGTACGTTAGATTGCTCCGATTCAACCGGGCGTACGTTGGTTTCAGGTGCAGTTCTCGTTTCGGCTGGTTCAAGAGATGGAGCGGCGGTAGTAGCCTGCGTGGTTGTGGGTTGACTGAGAATGGTGACATCGGTAGGTGGCGACGATGTAAACACACCAATACCGATATTCTCATCAGCTGTTACAGCTGGTTTCTCAGCGATTCGCATTTCGCTTTCAAATGATGCTGGAACGCTAGTCGGATTTTTTGCGATTGATGAAACGCCAATCGACGACTTTTGCGCTGCGGCTAGGCGGGCTTGCCTCTCTTCTTCCTCTGCTTGAAACAGTGCCTTTCGTTTGCGGGTCTCCGGGCCGATAAGCTTTTTCGCAGCCGGAGGACTCTGCGAAATCGCTGCAATTGGTGGGGATTTCGGCTTGCGGGCTCGTGGCATCGTAAGCTTTACAATCCTATAAGTATTGACCTAACTGTTTTTGATCAAAAACCGAAACGACGAAGGTGGGCAGATTCATACCTTCGTGTGGCTTGAAATAACTTGATTTAATTTTGTGCGTAGGGACTTTGTTTCAAAAAAAATAAAAATAAAGTTTTTTGAGGGCCTATCAAAAATGAGGACGAGAAATGGGGAACAAGTAGGTTTTAATTACGTTAATTTAATTAGTTAGATGCCATGTTTACATGAATTTCATGTATTGTTGTTGTTGACATCGTTGGGTATTATATTTGATAAGAATGAGGAACGTAATTTACACACGAAAACGCGGTTGAACGCTAGATGGAAACGAGTATGCTCATGGTCAAAAAATGCAAAATTACATACATTAACACACATGCATAAATACGTACAATATAACTACGAAAATTTTGTTTATAATCTGAAAATATCAAACCTAGAATACAGCTTTACGATCATTCAGAAAATACATAGGTAAATCATTTGATATTAAATTCTATTGATTTGTTTCACTTTACTTTGATTGAATAAAAAATAGAAAAATAAAATTCAAGTTCCTGTCGGGTTTGCACCGACTTTTTCGGTTTGTTGGGTTAAGTAGTAAATGAAATTTACATCCAGATGAGCGCCACTAACACTTTATTACGAGCGTGTTAGCGCTCGTGGATGAATCTGGTTTAATAAAAAAAATAAGAAAATAAATAAACCAAATCTCGATTTTAAATCCAAAAGTTAAAATA
The DNA here is from genome assembly GCA_009761765.1 of Phenacoccus solenopsis. Classification (NCBI taxonomy): domain Eukaryota; kingdom Metazoa; phylum Arthropoda; class Insecta; order Hemiptera; family Pseudococcidae; genus Phenacoccus; species Phenacoccus solenopsis. Next base: position 70,401 of record VFXL01000443.1, on the reverse strand, counting down.
ACGAAAATTCAATTTGAACTTATTCAACTGATTACAAGGTTTTTCACCTTATCAGGAACTTCTTGCTCTCATTTAGCATTGCACAGAACAACCGGCTCCGGTATCCACAACTCAACTATCTTTTCTTTTTCACTTTCGTTTTTTTTCGTGTATGCGTTTCTCACTCTGATCAGCCAGTGATAACACAATACACTTTTTGATTAGTACAGATAACAAGCCAAACATTACCGGTACTTTAATTTAGAAATCGAAAAACGGATCACTTAAATTTTGATATCGAAAAAGTGTTAATTTCAAATCAAAACAAACGAAAAGATGTAACACGTTGTAAAACTGATTTGTTTACTTACCGATCTTCAGTTGACTTGAAAAATCCAGACTACAGTCATTATGCACAACACTATTTCACTGTTTCACGATTCAGAAAGAACAATCGAGCGCGAACGGAAAACAAAATCTCGACAGATGAATCGAATACACGAAATTTCGCGGCCAGAGAGAATACGCGGAGAACATCGCACATCAACCAGAGAAAACAGCTTTTTTGATACCAACAGATCTTCCTCGGTTTCCAGAATCTCACATGGACTTTGTAATGGAGTCGAAGCTGAGCTAGGACTACAGATTTTCTGTTCCCAAAAATCTGTGGAAAAACACTGCTACTCCCGGGCAGGAGGGGATAACTGTGTAATGATTCCATTAACGATAACTGGTAACTGGTGGTTTTCTTGAGGAATAACAATAACTGCCATATGATTTTCCTGTCTCCGATTTGAATCTGGTTGGTACTTTTTCACTGCTTCTCGATGGAGATGAACGAACATTCAGACACGCATCTGAACAGCACTCACGAAAATCGCGAAACGAACATCCGGTGAAGATGCAATCCGAACGAACATCGAATCGAACAATCAGAATACGCGAATTACGCGAAACGAGTTGTTTTACCGCGATTATTAGAACACGCGAGTAAAGAGTGATTAGAAGGAATAACTTACCGAGTTATTTTCGATTTGATGTTTAAAACAGATTCTATTTTTGAAATTCAGACTATTTCATGCAGTATAATGCGACGCACAACAATGAATATTATTTGCAATCACGTTATCACTACATGTACAGCGTTGTCTCGTTTCAGGTATCTATCACATTCCTTTCAATTACCTACTTGCTTTGCACCTTAAGGCGTCTTTTTTAAGGGTTCAGAGATTCCTTTTCCTATCTCTGACTTGTGATCGAAAATTGATTTTTTTTTTTTCAATTTAGATTTCGAAAAAGTAGACGATGTTTTTTGAGTGATGTTTTTCCAAACACATCACTTTTCCTACGGGGAATTTTTGCACCATTGTGTGGCTTTTCGAACAAAGGTGTTTCGTAATGCCAAAAGCGAAACAACTCTTCGCCCCACACGTTGGGTGTCATTTATTTGTGGTATATTGGGTTCACCTACATCGGCTACTACCAATATCCTGCTCGCCACGCATAAGCGAGCTCTCAGGGGGGTTCATTTTTCGCGAGGCTAAGTTATTTCGGCTTAGGCTTCACCACACGAGGCGGCATGGTACAAATCTGCACCACGCAACGCCGTTATGGTTCTGCCTAGGTACAAAAATAAAAAGAGTCTACAATGAAAAGTAGGTGTATTTTAATTTGGAAAAAACAGATAGCCGAACGGAACGACGCTACTACTTTGACATATAGCTTACGATACTTATCTTAATTATATTGCCGCAACAGTTTGGAGAACACGCGCTTTCAACGTCCGAGTTGAATTACGAAACTAAAAATCGCGAATTATAAAAATACGAAGTTATAAAAGTTTCAATTAATCGCGAAAGTGTTTTTATACACTTAAAAACGAGTTCACATCCGATTCGGAATTATTATACACATATTAACATCAAAAAGACGAGATCATTTATGAACGTGTGCTATACTTCCAAACGCCATTAACACACACTGCCGCTGTCCAGTCGTGAAACTCATGCGGTGCATGACTTACTCATCGTAAGTCTCACCGTGAATCTCACCGAGGACATGGCAGAAAGAATTACGGTAACTGGAACACACGAAACGTGCGAGAGAAACACGGTAATAACTTGCGTTTTTACCGGTAATCACGCGCGAAGGTATTTTAATTTTTAATTTCTCGGGTACCCCCGAAAACTCATATCACAACGGATTTAAAGACCCGGGTGTAACTAAGTACATTTACAACTAAGTATATTATATATATAATATATATCTTTCTCCTGCAAGTAGCCCTAACGGGTATGGATAAAAATTACTAAAAATTTGGTGAGACATTCTTCGTGAAATTTTGCAAACTACTTTTTTATTTTTTCAATTCACACCCCAAACATGACATTTAAGTCAAGAAATATCTCGAATCTCTCATATTTCCTTAACAAATCAACCTGGGGAGTCAAACTTCGTATGTGAAGTGGACTGAGAACCAGAGTACGAGCTCTCAATATTTGATCAAAATAGATCCAAAATGGCGGATGGCTAAAATTTGAGGAAGACTTTAAGAGCCTTAAATTTTGATAAATATGGACTCATATAGTCAGACCAGAACAAAGGTAAATAGGGGGGTTCCCCGGACCGAGTTTTTTTTTGAGAGCCCGCCGAAGGGCCAGCGACTTGACGCCTTAACCCATCGGCGGTAAACATCTGTCATTACTATTTTTTTTTTTGCTCTTATGACTTCTCCTCCTGGACCCGGATTATCTCTGCACTGTCCCGCATATGATTACAAATAATGAGAATTATACTCTATGCCAATTTAATCTTCACTCGTGATTTTGAAGTGGAAGGGGAGCGAGTTATTCTCCTCAAAATTTTTGTGAAGACGAACAAAAGATCAAACATTTTTGTTTATAGTGTTATGTGATAATGTGAACCCAAGTGAATAAGTTATTTCGATTTTAATCTATCAAATCTATGAACTCGTTTGTAACCAGTTTTCACTAGTTTGCCTAGCTATACTTATTATTAAAAATCAATTATTCGGTGTACAGGTACATAATCTCGAAGCATAAATTAAATACACACGCATATCCATATCAGTAATTAATATTTATTTAAATTAGTATCAACAACGTGACTAGATTAATTGTTATCTTTAAATATTAAAATACGAGTACCATAACTGTAATCTTAAAAATAAACATTCATACTAAATGGTGGTTTGTCATTTGAAATGAAGAAGTTTATTGACGTACTTACAACCAATATACCTACATAATATACATGTACATTAATTCGTTATAAAAAAAATTAAGGAATTGATTTAATAAGATGGTATTCGGATGAAATATGAATTAATGAGGAAGTCTTAATAAATTCATAGGGATATTTACCATTTCGCAATGAGTATAGGAACTTTTGAGTAGATATTCTCGAGGTTAAAATAATTTCAATTTTATTCGAGTTTCAATTTATATTCTGTTTGACAATTTTGAAGAAATTATAGATACAGAATTTTAATTTTTTTTTTTTCTGACGTAAGCATTAAAAAATTTATAGTTGGCTCCAATTCAGAAATGAGAAGACACTAATATTAGATTATATAACAATAGAGAAAGATGAACACTACGAATAACATTTTTTATGCTATGGAATATTTCCAGGAATTAGTAAATCTAGACCGTTAGAAAATGTATCTGCCTGTACTCTGCTTATTCGGTAAATGTTGACTAATTACACGACAAAAAATTACCTAGATTATTGAATTACCTGAGTAATGTTTTATCATCAAGAAAACCTAATTTATAGGTAGGTACACATGAGATATAATTATAAGTACTTTAATGGGGTAAATAGTAAGTATTAGGTTGAAACGACTTTTTTTCTTTTTTTTTTAATCCATTAAGCTTCGAAAATTGTCCCTCAAAATATTCTAGCTAATAACTATCTAGAATATAAAAAAAATCAAACATTATTGATCTAACAAACATTATAGTTACATAATAACTTGAGGGGTACTTAAAATCAAAATTAAATTTTTCGATGAAGCCAAAAATTACAATTAAAGTCGAAAAACCAACTATTCCTTTTTTTTAACTAGGCAATTTATCAGGTATACCATGGTGAAACGACTATGACCTTTTTTTTTTATCGAAATTTGATATCACTTGAGGTTTGACAATTACAAATTAGGCTCAACTTAATGCAGAAAAAATTTCAGCACTCACAGGTTAATATTTACCTTCAAATAACGGAGCCAAAAGTTATTTGAAAAAATTTTACATGGTTGAGTTTTCTTGCTATTTGAGATTTTTTGTATCCAAGAGTTATCTTTAAACTTGGAAAAATTTTTGAACTTTGAAAATCCCCCCAAAACAATGCTTTAGTCTTACTATTAAAGATGATATTCGGATATAAAAAATTTCTAATGACTCAAAATCTAATTTCATTTTGATTATCATCATTTTTTTTATTTAGTTTTTTTTTTCTTTAAACAACTCCCTTTTTTGTATCGTCATATTAGGAATGTTTATAAAACCAAAATAATATGAAAATTTTTTTCAATCAAAGAAGTACTTAATGATTCAAAAATTTTTGTTTGATATTAAATCGTTTTTGAATACTTATCAAATTTTTTAAAATTTAATTTTCAAATAATATTTTGCGTATTCAATGAATCATTAGGCAGCAACCAAGTTTTCCAAATATTTATTTATTTATTATTTTTGATCGGCATATATTTTTCTTCCAATAAACGCCGCAATAAATAAATTAAAAAAATTTAACGTGCATCCCCATGATGGCCTTCATTGTATATGCGAAAAATGTACTCCTGGTACTTCGTTAATCTCCTGTGTACACTACTGCTATGCATTTAGTACACATACAGCGCTTCAGGTGACTCTTTCATGAACTAGCGACTACATACACCTACTACCTACTATCTACCGATGTTATTGCTTACGTGGAAGGATGAAATTTTTTATATATTCTTTTGGAGTCTACGATTCTATCAAACCACAAGCCAGATCGATTTTCGAAAAAGGGAGGGAAAAACCTAATACCTTCCCTTTAGTTAGTGATTATCAATTTTGCAATCATTCAGGAAATCATACTGTTTTCATTTTAAATAAATCTTTTAGAGAAAATTGTTATGCTTAGCATCAAAATTATTTAATTTTTTATTTTTGTGGTGACTTTTTTTCTCATTATTTTCGAGTCGAATGGGCACACCATTCATATTTGGGCTGGTAATGTGAACCTTTAAAATATAATACAAATAAATATTTACAAAAAATCATAATGTTTGCATTTAGGTGCTCACGTCTTAAATAATATTTCGCTCAAAATTGAGCGTATGGCCACTTTTATAGGTAATCAGAGAAATCTCACTCAGACTTAGAAATTTTCATATTATTATTCCTCCATAATTACTATTGCGAAAATTAATAATAATTCTAGTTTTCTCTCTAACGTGTGCTAATTTTCTTTTTCTAAAGGAGGGTATAAATAATAACTTATGTACAGAGATCATAAATGTCGTTTAGTTTTAAAAACTGAACTTAAAAAATAAATAATATTTTTTTATATATAAATAATTAATTAAATTTTATACATTGGAACACATGTCCGATAAGTTTATAAAACAACTGATGTTTCGAAAAAAAAAAAAAAAAAAAAAAATGTGAAGATACAATACCACAATAGCAATGTAAAGGCTAAAGCACCTGAACTATAGAATAATTTAATTACACGTATAGATTTAAAGTATAAAAAATTCATTCAGTCTGAGAGCTTCGCCCTCTAACATTACATTTAAATGAATAAAAATTTGAAAAAAATTGTTGTTTCCTAATCTCCGAATCTTCGTAAGATTAGATCGTTATCATTACCTGAATAACCATCTGAAGTCGACTAATTGACGAAACGATCGTATTTCATTGTTAGAATACGAATCTTCAACCCCGTGATGAATTTCGGCCGCAGTCTTTTCTCCCAGCCAAGTGGATTTAATCATATCGGCAGCTTTTTCGCCAATCATAAAAACGACCGCGTTCGTATGTCCAGCAGGAATAACGGGCATGATTGAGGCATCTACTACACGTAATCCGGTTACCCCTCGAACTCGTAGTTGCGGATCAACCACCGCTTCAGGGTCCGAATCGGGGCCCATTTTACAGGTACCAACTTGGTGATGTAGATTAGTGGTGATATGGCGAGATGCGCATATCCAGTAAGCATCCGTGTTGAATGGTATGTGTCGACAGCCTGGTATGGGTGTGGATAATAAAGTGCTGGCGTATCTTTGAAAGCTTCTCGTTTTGCTTAATTCAATGGCCTGTGTAAAAATATCAAAATGTAGGTAAATAAATCGTAATCATTTCGAAAAAAAGGAGGAGGATTTAAATCAAATTTATGTTAAATTATTTCATTTTAAATTCTAAACAAGAAAATGTACGATTCATTTTCCAGACAAAATTCCATCCAAGACCAAAACAACCTTCGAATTCCAGAGAATGTATATATGTTCCATCATTTTCACAAGATCAATATATTTTTTAATAAAGTTAACTGAATTAATCTTGTAAAATATGGTATTTAACATAGAAATGGTTGCATAGAAAATTAATCAAATTTTTATTTACAACAAAAATGAATCTATTTTTTTGGGAAAATGAACTTCTTTGCCCTAACAACTGATAGAAGTTTTATGAAGAAGAGATGCACATTTGATTTCGTCTGTTCTTATATGTACGCACCCAGCGAATAAAATTTTCAAATTGAATAGAAAACGTCGATAATACTTTTACCCATCATCCTTCAACCAGCATTAACCTTGATCGAAGCCCAGATCCCGATTCAATCATTACTTTTCACGCTGGCAAAAAAAATTATTTTAAATAATGTATTTGAATGGTTCAACGAGACATCATAAATGAAAAAAGAATTCCAACATTCTCTTTTTAATGACCCCGGTTGAAGGAAAGAAATCTAACGCTAATCGCGACAAAACCATATTTGAATACAAGAACTTCAGTAATTGCGGTTGAACTGCGCTGAATTATTGCCGTACTCATTATTTTGTAAAATCAAGAGCTGAATAATCGTTGGGTTTTTTCGGAAGTGATTTATTTTAAAAATTACGCTCACGGGGATTTGGTTTCTTTAGTGCATACTTTTGTCTGACATCGTTTTCATTTCACGTTTATTTTTTTCTCAAAATATACTTTAGATATTAAAAGCGATTAAAATCACGCATCGTTGAGCTCATACCTTTAATGAATTTTACGACTGTTGATAGATACCTAGATTCGAGTGGAAAACGTGTTTAATTCTTACACTTCTTTCAAATCAAATGAGATTATTGCACTGGAGCGAATACGATGAAAATACGAGTACATGATCTGATAACTTATTCAGTGAAAGCGCACTCAGATGAAGAATTTCTGCATTTTTTAATCCCATTACAATGTCCAAGGTCGTACGGTTCAATAACGCGTGAACAATAAGTTACATGTACTCTTTCATAATTTGTAGAAGATGAGGGAAGAATATTTACAAAAGTGGTGCTAAAAATACCTATACAACTTTTCTGTAATGGTCTATCTTGAGACTTTTTGCGTAGGATAAATTTCACTGCATTTTTAAAAACCTCTCGAAAATATTTAAAAAATAATTGTTCAATCATATTCATTTAAAAAATAACTCAAGGGATGTAAACTGTGAATTTGTTTTAAAATATTATGTCATTACATTGATTTTTACTACTCCCATTTCCGAACACCTATAATAAATACGTCACATCAAGAATGTATTACTCTACATCAGCAAGCACGCGTTCATACTGAACCACTTTTTATTATTATTTCATGTAACGCTACTTTCAAATAGATAATTTTTCAGTGTATTATCATTATAGGAAATGAATAGGTTTTAAGGCTTTTATTGCGAGGAAGTGAATTGTAACTTTGTAAGAATGAAAGAAATTTTTTTGATACATTGAAAATCCATTATAAAGGATTGAAAGAGTGTTAGATGTTCATTTGATATCATCTATAGCTTCATAATGTACATCTTTTCTGTCTTTTCCTTTTTTTCTAATTTTCATTAATGAAAATGAGCAGAAAATGAAAAAACTAGAGGATGCTAGAGTATCTTGAAAGCGGAGTTTACTTAATTATATTATTTTAAAGAAAGTTATTTGAATAATTAATTTTTTTGTATGAATAACATTTTTTGAATCAGCTCACATTTTAATGGATTAGAAATGTTCATTTATAAAACTCAACAATTCCAAAAAAATATCAACATCTTTAAGCGAATCGTTCACGAACAACTCCTGTTTTTCAACTATTATCAAAATTTTTCAAATGAATCGTTCGCGAACGACATGTTCAACGCGCACAACATTTTTAAAATGAATCATTTGCAAATGATTCATGTTAAGTATGAGTTCTGAACGAACATTAAAGTTGAACAGTCAATTGAAAAATCACTAAAAAATGATTTCGTTCGCAAACGATTTGGTTAATGTCACGTCACGCAGTCTCACGTTTCATCATCATTTATTCTGGATTCGTTAAAAAAAAACATGATCTCACATCGCATTAAGCCATCTCACATTTCAATAACTTGAAAATTTAATTACTTTCAAGACTCCAACATTCCTTCCTATCTCCGATATTATGATACAATCAAAATATATATCATATGTATATAAATTTACGTCACGTCACGTCAACTCACGTCCCATCAGCTCATAAAACTAATCATCTCTCAAACTATTGTACCCCCACTTTCTTTTATCTTCAAATCATTCTGTTCAATTTCTTGTGACTTATCATGAGAACACAAAAAAGCTTAACTCACGCCTCTTCACGCCAACTCATGTCCCATCATGCTCAAAAATTAATTAACTTTAATGATCACTAACCTTACCTTACCTTACCCTTCTTCAATCGTTGAATTCAATCTATCAAATTTTATTGTATGTTATTGCACGAGAACAAAAAAACCTTAACTTACACTTCTTCATGCTATGTCCCGTCCCATCACGTCCAAAAACTAATCAGCTTCAAGGCAGCACTACTTCCACACTTCCTCTAACTTTCAACTCGATCCGTTGAGTTTTATTTCAGTTATCGCACCAAAACCAAAAAACCCTAATTCACGCCTCCTCACGCAAACTCACCTCCGATCACGTCCAAAAACTAATCAGCATCAGAGTACCATTACCCCCATCCTTCTTCCAACATTCAACTCGACCCATCAACTTTTACTCAAGTTATCACGTGAGAACCAGAAAATCTTGATAAACACTCACATCATTTATTTATTTATTTATTTGTTTGTTCATTTATTTATTTGTTGTTTTGTTTGTTTTGTTCATTTGTTTGTTTGTTTGTTCGTTGGTTCGTTCATTTGCTTGTTCGTTTGTGTATCTATCTATCTACGTATTTATTTATTAGCTGAGTTTTTAACAAAACGATAGCTATTACAGCCTACCTGATTTGGGAAGGGAAGGTCGGGGAGGGTGGGGTCTTCAAATCTTTGCGTTTCAGACCATTTGTAATCATCTGGCAAATGTCCAACTTTTTGGTATATATATATTTTTTTTCCCCCACGCGTAGCGCCGGCGAGTATTCATAAAATTCGCTCAAAATTTGGTGAGGACTCTTCTTGAAAATGCGCAAAAATAGTTTTTTTGTTTTTTCGATAAATTTCAAAATGGCGGATCACTCAAATTTTGAGGGGGCTGGAGAAGGGGCAAATAGCTCAAATTTTTCGTTTTTGATTTCATATGAAAGAGTGAGTCACGGATACTAACATATCCAAATTTCAGCTTCTTGAGTGCATATTGAGAGGAGTTAGATCAAAAAACGGCTTTTTGAGGAAGTTTTGAGTCATGAAATTTCTTGAATCTTCCATATCTCCCCACCAAATCAAGTTAAAGAGGTCAAATTTTGTGTGTGAGGTTAGTTGGTGACCACAATATGACCTCTTGAATTTGGATCAAAATGGATTCAAAATGGCGGATTATCAAAATTTTGAGTAGAGCTTGAGGAGCCTCAAGTTGGTAAAAATGTAATTAATATGAATTCATATGGTTATTGGGGATAAGTTGTATACTATATCCCGAATTCACTTCCATACATGATGTTGGAGGGGGAAGGCGGGGTTACCAACCTAAAATAGTGGTGGGGGTACAGGAGGGGTCGAAAATTTTTTATTGCTGTGTCATATGATAAAATGAGCCCAAGTGACAAACGTATTTTGATTTTAGCTTCCTCAGTGATTTTGGAGGGGAGTTAGAGCAAAAAACGGCTTTTGGAGGGGAAATTGCTGCAGGAAATTTCATGAATCTTCCATATCTCATCACCAAATCGGCCTAGAATGGTCAAACTTTGTGTGTAGGATTAGTTTGTGACCAGAATATAACCACTTATATTTGAGTCAAAATGGATCCAAAATGGCGAATTTACAAAATTTGAAGATAATTTGAGGACCCTCAAATAGTTATAATTTGAGAAATATGTGTTCGCATGATTATTTCATGGCAAGAAATACTACATTTGTGCCAAATTGAACTTCTTAAGTGTTTTTGGAAAGGATAGGGTAGGGGTTTTCAGACTTGGTATTGGGTGTGGCCTGTAGTGATGAACGGTTAAGCAAGGTTATTACTAAATCAAAACAAGCCCCAGTTAAAAACTCAGCTCCAGTAATGCGGCATGGCTGCTTACGTTTTTTTTTTATTATAGTGTTTGTTTATTAACGTGTTTATAAGTCTGCTTGTTTATATTGTTTGTTCATTAGTTAGTTTATTTGTATGATTATTTATTTATTTGGTTGGTTGGTTGGTTGGTTGGTTGGTTGGTTGTTTGGTTGTTTGTTTGTTAATATACACACATTTATAAAATGTTTTTCGTTGGTATTTGGTGGTATCTAAACTCAAGTTGAGTAGTTTAACTGTAAAATATGAATTATTTTTTCGATAAGCACGAGAAGTCCTAAAAATAGTGACTCAGGTAAGATGTCTGATAGATCCAGACTTCTTAATCAAAACCTCAAGAAATCTTATATTTTTTTCATTTCATGTGATGTATAAATGTAAATAGTTTGACATGAATGATGAATACGCAATTTCTTGCAAAGAATCCAACTTTTCAGAAAATGCGTTATTTTGCAGGGCGTTTTTGAAATTTTAAGGGCGCCTAATCGAAAAAATCAATAAATAACTTTTTAAAAAGGAAATTACATTTTATATACTTAGGACTAATTTTACCTATATGCGTAATTTACATAGATAAGTAACTGAATTTTGAGTGGTTGAACCCTCTAGATAGGAGGCTACGTTCGACTCGGCTTCTTGGGGAGTTCTATCTTAAAAATGAAGCATAAGTACTTGCAAAAGCCCCTCTCCTCTATGAAAAATACACGAGTGTTATGTTACGCATTAAAGTAAATAAAAAAAGTGCTATGAGTAAGTACGTATACTGATCTCATCACCCTCAGGGAACTTGAAAAATAATATGAAGACCTACCGAGAACTTTTTCGAATTCTACTCTGCTCATCTAATCGCGATAATCATTCGACATTTTATCCAAGAATCGTTCGAGGTCACTAGAACCCAGTCCATGCGACTTTGACGAAGCATTTTTCACTTTCAAGGTGCTTATTTGTCTTTGACGAATAGACAAATAAATAACGCTAAGTCGTACCGGCAACGTTTAATCAAATTACACTTAATTTAAACCAGTTTGGCATTAAAAGCGCAACCGGTACGGTAGAGTTGGTGTTTGAAAATGATAATTCGTAGACGACCGATGAATAGACGACATTCATGATCATTTAAAATATGACCTTGTACTAGAACTACATTTTAAATTCGAATCACTCGGCACGTGCGTTATTTTGGCCATCACATGGAAGTAAAATTTCGAGCATCTGATAATCCGTTTAACGCTGATCGCTGTTTGAAAGGTACGTACGAAATTTCTTCTACACCTGTGCGCGCACGGCGCGGTAATTAACGACGGATAAAGAGTCGAACTCGTTCCGGCTTATCTGATCGTTACCTCCAGCCGAGAACGTATTATTCGTCGGCGATGGCGTAAAATGATTTTTATTGTTCGTAATGATGTGTCGGATTTTAGTTCATTAATGAGTCATTTCTTAACGCTAACGTATAGTTGTATTTGCTGAACAGGAAATTTGTACCAATGTGTGAGGAAAGATGTTCTCGACAGCATGCTATACAGAAGCGATTTCCAAGTCAATGGGACATCTAATTTCGAATAAAGATGAAAGAGGTTTGAAAAAAAAAATTCCATCATTGCGTCTCCCCCTCACGTTCACATTTTGTGGACAAGCGGAAGGAAATTTTGTTACGTGCTATTTCACCGAACGATTTTTACTCCAATTAATCTCCCTTCACTGCGCTCCCTTCAGTACTCGATGGTTAATTATTAACGCGTTGAACTCTCATTATGACACTCTAAATTTAATAAAATTATATCACCATTTAGAAATACAACCTCGAACCATGTTAAATAATCATAATAATCGTCCCCGGCCAACCTTGCTACCAACCAAACTCATCCACTAACAATTAGCGACGGTTAAAATCATAAATAATTTCGTCAGCTCTATTTACCAATTTTCCACCGAAACTTTTCTAAATTCCAAGACCATGTAATTACAGCAAAATCTTCAGGAAGTTGGAATTCGCAAAAAAAGTTTTCAACTGATCAGAGACCGAAGAAAATTAATTAACGAGGATGAGCGCAACGCTTAAGAGCGTTTAAAAAAAATATTCGTAATTTGGTTATATTCAAGGAGAGGATGCGAAGGTATTTTGTATATTACGTAATTACAATTTATTCTATTGTGACATCGGCGTGTAACCAGCACGCAGTCTTGTTGCCATAATGAGATTATACTTTACCTAATTTTCGTACGCAGCTGAAAAATCTCTCATGTGTATTTTGTCGAAACAGATAAGCCTGACGATTAGATAAGATTTTCGCAGCCAGTAATTAGATATTACGAATTTAAAATACTCGATATATGTTTTTATAATTGTTTGGGAATTTTTAATCAAATTAATTTGTAATCGTTATAGTAATTAATTTTTTTTATCAGATCAAATATTAAATTACACATGTAAAAAAATTTGTATAGAATGATTTTGAAATTTAATTAACACTATTATTTCGCGAATTGCGTTTTAAAAATAAAATAGTTCTTCCATTTTTTATTTTAGGCGAGTTTTTCATGAAAACCATGACTAATTTGGGAATCAAAGTTGGAGGGAGAGGGGTATTCATATGATTGTATTCATAAAATGAAATAGATATCTATTAAGATCGAATATCTGTGTTTTTAGCTGGATTTTCAATCGAAAACTAACCTATTACCACCTATCTGATTTGGGAAAGAGAGCTGGTGCGAGGGGAGACACGTTTCAGACCATTTGAAGTTCATTGATCAATGTTCCTTACGATAGGTTTGCATGTAGCCATGTTCTTCATTTATTAACCTCGTCAGAAAGCATAGTATGCTGGACTAGACATTTCTTCTCGAGGGAGGGAAAGGGAGGTGAACGTTCAAATTTTATAATGAAACAAACCATCTACCATGAGTTTTGTATCCTCCACCACTCTAAAAAAACTCCTTACTATCCATAAAAAAGGAAAAAAACTGCTTATAGAAATTAAAAAATTGAAGGGGCTGAGATATACAGTTTTGAAATGGGGGAAAAAAACATAAGAAGCCATGCCGCATTACTGGAGCTGAATTCTTAATTGGAACTTGTTAAGGTTTGCAAATAACTCTGCTAACCCCTTTATACTTACAGGCCACACCTAATACCAAGTCTGAAAACCCTTACCCCATTCCTTCCAAAACCACTGAAAAAGTTAAATATAGAACTAATGTAGTACCTTTTTCTTGCCATGCAATTATGATATGAACTCATATTTTTCAAATTATAAATACTTGAGGCTCCTCAAATCACCTTCAAATTTTTACAATCGGTCATTACGGATCCATTCCGATGTAAATTTAGGAGGTCATATTGTGGTCATCCAATAACCTCACTCAAGATTTTTGACCTTTCTAGGTCGATTTTACGAAGAGATATGGAAGATTCATGAAATTTCCTGTAGTAATTTCCCATTCAAAAAGCCGATTTTGTTCCAACTCCCCTCCAAATTCACTTGGGAAGCTAAAATTAGAGTAAGTCAGTCACTTGGGCTCATTTTATCATATGACAACGAAATAAAAAATTTTCAACTTTTCGTGTACCCCACCACACTTTGAGATCGATAACCCCTCCTTATCCCCTTCAACACCGTGTATGGAAGGGAATTGGAGATATAGTATACATCTCATCTCCAATAATCATATGAGTTCATGTTAATTGCATTTTTACTAATTTGAGGCTCCTCAAGCTCTACTCAAATTTTGATAATCCGCCATTTTGGGTCCGTTTCGACCCAAATTCAAAAGTTCATATTCGGGTCACCAACTCACCCCGCATACTAAGTTTGACCTTTTTAAATTGATTTGATGAAAATATATGAAAGATTCAAGAAATTTCATGACTTAAAACTTCCTCAAAAAGCGGTTTTCTACCCTAACTCCCCTTCAAATGCACTTGAAATGCTAAAATTTGGATATGTTGGTGTCCTAGATTCATTTTTTTCATATGAGATCAAAAGCGAAAAATTTGAGGTATTTGCCCTTTCTCCAACCCCCCTCAAAATTTGAATGATCCGCCATTTTGATGTGTATCGAAAAAAGAAAAAATTATCTTTTTTGAATTTTTAAGTTGAGTCTTTCTTCAAATTTAATGAATACCCGCCGATGTTATGCGTGAGACAAAAAAAATATATATATACCAAGAAACTGGATATTTATCAGATGCTTACGTATATATGGTCTCGAACGTAAAGATTTGAAGACCTCATCTTTCCCTGACCCCTTGCTCAAATCACGTAGGCTGTAATAGCTATCGTTTTTATTGAAAAATCATCTAAAAATTGTTAAAGGATAATGACTGGTTTTCAAAATTAATTTTTCATGACCTATTCATGATAAGAATATGGGGGTTGCATTAACATGTAGAGCATATGATGTATGAAAGTATTACTGATTAAAACTTGTCGAATGTAGATTGGGTAAAATGTGGAATATTATAAAATAAGCACAAAAAAGCGCGTAAAAAAAGTCCGATGTTTTTAATCCTTTATTATTAATTACTGAGAAGGCCTTACCAAGTAGTCTATTGAAAATTTTCTAAATAATTTGAAATACACCGCTTTCAACATAGAATTGACGTCCACCCTCACGCTTGCTTATGAATCGAAATAAAAAATAGCAAAAAAAAAAAAATGAACCATACTTTAAATTATGCCGACATCATTTATTTATTTATATTTCCAGCTGAGTCCTTTCTCATTCGAAAAAAGTCCCAAAACCAATGAAATCGCTCATACCAACATTAAAAACATAAATCGAAAAATAATTCAATTTTATCTGATGTGACATAACAATTTGTGAAATTAGAGAGAAACAAGCATATACACCAGAACGTAACTAATACGTCATCGGCAGCCACTTCACGTTGCGAAGTGTTGATAGGAAACGAACCGAAAACTCATGGTACGATCTCGGTTTTCCGCCATTTCCTATTCCGAAAACTAGTTTTTCACGCTCTACTCGTTCGCGCCATTTCTACGAGAATTTCACGAGATCAATTTAAGCCGGAAAACCATCATAAGGTGGTCCATAAGCATAATGAAAAAAATCACGTACGCAAGTGGCTATTTTTATTGCACTGTGGGAAATATCAGTTAGCATATTTCGTTGAAGTTCACTACAACGATGGAATGGGCAGGGTAAAGCAATAAGAGACGATTACCAATTGCGGATCGTGATGCAGCTGCGTATGAACTATTACGTGAACTAGCGAATCTGGGTGATGATTGACCTTCTATAAAAATTTCATCTATAGCTCTAAGGTATTAGCGAACCCACACGTATGGCCTATTTAAAATGATTCTGATGGACTTGAAAAATTCATCTTTCATAGCTG
The DNA here is from genome assembly GCA_009761765.1 of Phenacoccus solenopsis. Taxonomy (NCBI): domain Eukaryota; kingdom Metazoa; phylum Arthropoda; class Insecta; order Hemiptera; family Pseudococcidae; genus Phenacoccus; species Phenacoccus solenopsis. The sequence continues at coordinate 54,334 of VFXL01000443.1, read as the reverse complement.
CGCGTTTTTTACAATCGAGTTGACATTGAAGAGAAATTTATAATTGATGGAGCATTCGCAGATTGGACAACTGGGCACCTTGATTATAAAAATAGATTCGTGAACATTTTATAACCAATAGAATTGCGAATATGTTGACTTTACTTCGCCAGAATCATTTCACCGAAAAAATTTTCCACAGTTGAAATTTTCGCGGACATTTCTTCATGATTTTACGAGTACGAATTGCTGCATCAAATGAGGGTTTTATAATGTTGTAAAACAAGTTGGTATTGTCACTTTGTTCGGGAAAATGTTTATGTACAACAACGAATATTTTAGGTTCATATTGAGACATGACGTGGGCCAAAGAAGAGTATTAAATTACGATGTGTGATTGCGAATGCAATTACGAGATTTGTCTCGTAATTAAATACACGACAAAGACCTTGCGGAGAATGTTTTGTCGGGTTAAGTAGAGAATGAGTGTTACGCATCTGAAGCCAATGAAGAATAGCATACGATGTCGATAAGATATTTTTCACGCGTAATTTTCTTCTAACTTTCTTCTCAAGTTGTAACCTATTTATTAATAGTTGATATGAAAAATGTGAAAAATATTCGTTAATCGAGTTTTTATTTTAATCGATTTATTTGTTGCTAGACTTTTTTCAAATTGCTGTTCCACAAATTTCTGAACATTGTGCAAAAATGATATTAGGTTTATTATATTTTATATTAAAATTTTTTCATTGATTAGAAATACTTTATTGAAAGAATGAATGAATTAGATCTATAGAAGTTAAAATTAATTGAATAGGAAAATTAAATGGAATAATTATTCTATTAAGTATCTGTTTCTTGATTTTTATTTTTTCAATTGATTTTTGTTTTTAAAATTTCTTTATCTTTTTTTCAAAATTTTATTTAATAGTTTTGTCTAAAATTTTTCGCTTGATGGAAAAATAATAAAATTTTCTATTTACCTCCTTCCCCTCCGCCAAAAAGTCATCACAGAAACAGATTACTTCAATACCTAAGGATATTATGACTTTTTATTTTCTACTCTGCCCAGAACAAATGCTTCCATCGCACGACCAATCACTCCTCCTTCCCCTCTTCATAAAGAATTCAGCACTAGTAATACAGAAGTTTAATTTTCTATTACTTACTGTATTCATTTTTTTGTTTATATTTTTTGTCATGATTTATTTTCATTTTTCAAATGAATTTCTCCATTTTTCCAACTTTACTCGCTTTTAATGAAAATATTTTTTTAATTATTGTTAAAAATTATTGTTCTATTGATTTTGTAATTTTTACCTGCATTTTCAATTAAAAACAATAGTTATTACAACTTAGCTGATTTGGGAAAGAGAGGTAGGGGAAGAAGGGAGTTTCATATATTTGCGTTTCAGGCCATTTGTAATCGTAAGATAAAAGTTCAGCTGTTTGGTGCCGGTAGATATGAATGAAAATTGCTGGAAATTATGTGAGGTAGTCTTCGTGGAATTCCACAACATTCCTTTTATGGTTCTAATTTGCCTCAAAATGACGGTTCACTTAAAATTTGAGAAAAGGTGAGAGTGGGAAAAGAATTCAAAATTTTTGCTTCGGTCCCGTACGAAAGAATGAGTTAAGTGCACCACCATTTCCAAATTTTAGCCACTTGGATAAATTTGAAATGGAGTTAGTACAAAAAACTGTTTCTTGGGATAGTTTTGAGCCATGACTACTCACCAAATCGATCTATAAAGGTCAAACTTCGCGTATAAAGTATAATAGATACATTCAGGGACCCGGGTTTAACAACGTACGTATTGTAACTAAGTATATATGTATAATGAAAATTTAGTGATAGATTCTTCGTGGAATTTCACAAAACTGCTTTTTTTATTTTTTCGATTGACTTCAAAAATGACATTTTACTTGAATTTGGAATGGTAGTGAAGAGGAGCCAAATAGCTTAATATTTTTGTTTTTTGATTTCATATGGAAAAAGTGAGTCGAAGACCTTAACATACCTATATTTCAGCCTTAAAAGTTCATTTGAAAACGAGTTAGAGCAAAAAAAGGCTTTTTGAGAAAGTTTTGTGTCAAGGAATATCTTGAATCAATCATATTTCCTTACCAAATCAAACTGGAAAAGTCAAACTTCGTATGTGAAGTGGGTTGGGAACCAAAATATTACTTTTCAAATTTAGGTTAAAATGGATTCAAAATGGGGGATGGCTAAAATTTGAGGAAGGCTTGATGAGCCTCAAATGACTTAGATTTGATAAATATGAACTCATATGATTATTAGGAATGAGAAGTATGCTGTAAGCCAATTCCATCTTCACATATGACTTTGAAGGGTGGGAGGAGGGATTATCGTCTTCTAAACGTGGTAGGGGTGAACGATAGGTCAAAATTTTTTGGGTATTATTTCACATGACTAGATAAGCCCAAATAACTTTCACCTTCCTAAATGAATTTGGAGGGAAGTTAGAGCAAATAATAGCTTTCAGAGCAGAAATCACGGTAAGAAATCTCATAAACCTTACACATCTTCTTACTAAAATGACTTCGAAAGTTCAAACTTTTTATATGATAGGAGTAAAAGACCTGAATATGATCCCTCAATTTTGAATCAAAATGGATCCAAAATGACAAATGGTCAAATTATGAGGAGGCTTCAAAAGCCTCAAACGATTGAAATTTGAAATACATGGGCTTATGCGGTTGTTGTGGACAAAAAGTACTACATGCTTTGAAATTGAACTTTCACGCGTTTTTGGAAGGGATAATGTAAGGATTTTGGAGTTTTAATGTACGTGTCCTGTGAGCTTGAAAAATTCATTTTTCAATATTACCAGCAATATAAGTGACATTAATTTTAAAAAATCAGCTATAATAATGGAATATAACTGCTTACGTTTTTTCCTTTCATTTTTTTTTGTTTTTTGTTTTTTTTTTCTTGCTAATTTTTATTTCATTTTTATGAATTTATTGATTTTTCTCTAGTTACTCATTATTTTTCATTTTTACTTTTTTTTCATCTAATTCACAAATTTCTTGATTTCATAATTTTTTTCAACAAAAATTTTTATAATTATTTTTTATTGCACTCTACTATTATAGCATGTAGTACAAATATGATTTTGAAGATTTTAAAAAATAAAATAAAACGAAAAAAAATATTACCTGTTTAATGCCTTCGACCAGAGTATAGAGATCTCGTTCATCTTGAAAATAGTTCGGATAAAATAACGGAGGTTGAAAAGGATTCTTGGACTTAAGCTTGAGATAACCTTTGCTCTTCGGCCTGAGCAACACCGGCACCAAACTCCAGCCATCTTTGCCCAAAAATGGCTTATAAACTTCCTTATACAGTCCATCATCTATATTCAACATTTCCCTAAGAGATCCTCCGGTATCTCCAGTCAACGCACCGGGTCCAAATACTAATTCCATGTCGGGTAATCGAGGATCGCTTTCTTCGCAGTATTTAGTTCTGGTGAACATAACAGCTTCGGCTCCTCCGGGAATAGTGTAAGGTCCGGTGCCATCGAGCAAGTAATCCAGGATATATCTAGGGTTACGGAATCGTTCTTCAACAATGGTAACGCTGTCGTTAACTAAGAAGGCTAATCCGGCCATGGATACATGGTCTTGAAGATTATAACCGACTCTTAGATTGGATATTACATTGATATCGAGTTCACGTAAATGCTCCTGAGGTCCTATACCGGAAAGCATTAAGAGCTGAGGTGAGTTCAAGGCACCGGCACTCAGGATGACTTCTTTGCGAGCGCGAACGAAATATCTTTTACGATCTTTTACGAATTCCACCCCGTATACGCGTTTGGTTTTCGGATCGATGAGTAATTTGGTAACTCTGGCTTCTTTACTTACGTGTAAATTTTTACGAAATCGAATCGGTCGCAAGAAGGCTTTAGAAGCACTACAACGAGCTCCTTTATCGATGTTAGCCAACACGTAAGAGCATCCTAATGGAAATGGTCCATCTGGATCAGAGATGTTGTAGCCCATTTCACGACAGGCGTCCAGGAATGTCGGAGCGATCGGAGATTTCCATTTGGACCGTTGCACTTTCAAGTACCCGCCGCGAGCGTGGTAAGGGGAATCGTATAGCTCTGGGACGCCGATATCTTCAGATTTCAGGAAATACGGTAGCACGTCCTTATATCCCCAACCGTAGTTGCCGAGCTTTTCCCAATTATCGTAGTCGCTTTGGAAACCTCTAGTGTAGACCATGTAGTTGATGACGCTGGTGCCACCCATTGCTTTACCTCTGGGCCAGTTGCATCGTTTGCCTTTCATGCCTTGACAAGAGCCCGGATTACGTTCAGTTTTGTATCCCCAGTTGTAATCGGTGCCTATGATATAGCTCACCAATAGAGGGATATCTGTTAGGAAAATCTCCTCTTTACCGGCTTCGAGAAGTAGTACAGACCAATCGGGTATTTCAGTTAAACGATTAGCCACCACTGAGCCTCCGGAGCCGGCTCCTATTACGATGAAATCGTATTCTTTGCGGATGACTTTTTCGTCGTTCACCACGCCAATATTCAGTTGAAAAATATCGTGGTAATGTTTCATGAAATACTGAAACACCGAATACATACTGGCATTCGCTAGTATCATACGTACCGCCGTCAACGTACATACCACTATCAAAATGGACGATAAATGATTAAAACACATCGCTCACTATTTTCAAAGCAAGACTAAAAAAAAAGTAATCGCCAACGCATATAGAATTATATCGTAAAAATCGCGAAAAAAAAAAACGCGTAATCGATCGACGAATCGTTCTTGAGATACGTCGACCGTCCTCAGGAAATATAATGAAAGCAAAATCGTCGCCGACTCGTGAAGATTTACGCTACCGAATGCGAAGAGCACGTGAAAGACATACTTGTTGGGATGAAGAAAAGGAGAAGTGGTACGAAAAAACCGGTGGTATGATCATGTGTAGCATAATAAAACTCGCCAGTCATCGATGGACGGAACGTAAGAAGAAGGAAAAAACTGGCGGATTATTATAAAACGAACGATATTATGTAATACTTTAACTTGACCTATAGCCCGACTCTATTACGCCTCTTTGGAATCTCTATCAAGGATAACCGCACAGAACGTTCCCCTCGCGTACTTGAAATAAACAACGAGTACTAGACAGAAGTTGCAAAATCGACTTTTTCGAGGACAAAAATTAGGATGGAAAATCGAATCGGCACGCGGATGGAAATCATCGATTAGGTACCGGTTTGGATTCGGATACGAGACGTTTATTAAGTTACACGTTGTAGAAAGAATTTTCGGGGATAGTGGAAATTGAGTTTTTGTGGGTCTCATACAAAATTTATTTTTGGGCATTTTTACATTTTTGACAAATTTTTTAATTCATCATTGGATATTTTTCTATTTTTTTATTATTTTTAATTTTATTATTTTTTGTTACATTTTTAACAAATTTTTTAATTCATCATTGGATATTTTTCTATTTTTTTATTATTTTTTATTTTATTATTTTTTGCATTTTTGAACATCTTTGGAATTTATTGTATTTTTAAATCTTCAATTTTCGAAGTTTTTTCATTTTTTAATAATTTTTTTTTCATTTTTAAGCATTCTTTTTACAGACATTCTTTTTTCATTATTGAAAATTTTTATTAATTTTAAATGTTTTTTAAACATTTTTATCATTTTAAAACATTTTTCCCCATATGAAATGTACTTTTGACGTTATTCTTCATTATTTTTCGCAAATTTATTTTTATTTCTTACTATGATACTTCTTTTCATATTTATAAAAATTTGTGTTTTTCATTTTTTAACAATAATTTATTTTAATTTTTTTAACATTTCTTTTCATTTTTAGTTTTATCTTTCTTAGATCTCTCTTCTTTTGTTTTTTTGATCAGAATATTTTTGTAATTTTGAAGTATTTTTCATATTAGTTGTGGTCAAAGAGAATAGGAAGGGGCAGGTGAAAGGGGGCAAACATACTCGATTATAAAATTATTCAGTTATTCTGATTCAAAGGATTGTTTTGTATACTTGCGGGTTTTGAGTAAGCCAATTGGGAGGCTATAGCAACAGGGCCAAAGAGAGGAGGGACAAAGGGGACATTTTGTCCCGGGCCCGGAATTTTACATGGGGCCCGAATTGATTTTGTTATTATTTATGTTTTAGATGTGAAGTGAAGCTGCAATTTTTCAAAACTCGATGACTGTATTATATCTTAAAAACATTCACATAAGATAAATGCTTTCCTAAAAAAAAATGGAGTGTTCATTATTGTTGATGAAAGTTGAAAGTATTCAAAAACTCAGATAAATTGTTTTTTAAAAATCATAAAAAGTTTCCCGGACCAGTACCCCCTTAATAACATAGAGGCCCTATCTTCTTGTGTTTGCCCCGGGCCCACTTTTCCTCTCTGCGGCCCTGTATAGCAAGATGCATATTTTAAACATTTTTCTTCATTTTTAAGCCCTTCTCAAAACTTTTATGTATATTTAAATGTTTTTGAATTATCATTTTGAGATACTTTTTATTTAATCTTTAAATATGTTATTTAAATTTTTTAGAAACTTCTTTTCATTTTTAATCTTTTTTTCATTGCACATATTTTTTTTTTAAATCTCAATATTTTTTTAACTTTTTTTGTCTTTTCTTTTTGTATGCATATTTTTATTATTTTGATTTTTTTTTTATTCTTTCATTGATTTATTTTTTTCCCTGATTCTTCATGTTTTACCATGAGATTTTTTTGCATTTATATCTTTTTCAAATCTGTTTATTTTTGAAAATTTACCATTTTAAGTATTTTTGAACATAATTTTGTCCTAATTTATGAGACATTTCTTTTCATTTCTATCCTTACCTTTTTTGGAATTTTAGGGCTGCATTCATAAACGTTACTTATCTATTACTTGGCCAAGTATTGAATTTTCTCTTTCATTTATTCAGTAACTAAATGCTAATTTCAGAATTTTTGGGTTCAAAATCAATACTTCAGAGCCTAATCTTTCGATCTAATGTAATAATTTATTTTTTGTAGCTTCATATTGCCTCAAAAAATTGCTTCAAAAATCATTACCTTGCTCAAGTAAGGCAATGATTTTGTCAATGAATAGTGAATACTGCCCTTATTAATGTCTTCTGTAAACTTCCTTTTTTTTTCTTTTCTTGGTTAAAACATTATTTTATTATTTTGAACTATTTTTGGTACTAAACCTGCATTCTTTGATATTGTTCTTAATTTATCATTCTACTTCTTTTTGGGATTTCTTTTCATTATTGGGCATTTTTATTTTTATTTTTTAGCCTTTTTCAACTGTTGTATGTTTTTTATATATACTAGGGGGCTTCGTCCCCTGTCCGCTTCGCGGCCCAACCCCGCGGCATTCCTCGCTTTGCTAGAATTAGCTTCTCGCCCCTTCTGGACTCGTAATAAAAATTGAACGAAGAAAATAACTTATTTTATCAGACAAGAACTGCTACATTCCAAACTGCACAACTCAATTTATTCTTACTTATTACCCCCACTAAGAGTTCTCCTTTCAGGATGGGCTCCCCCCTTTATACCTTTTATACTTGCTATTCAAAACAATTTTATGACTTTATCCTAGCACATGCATAAGGCTTCTATTAGAATTTACAACCTTTTTTATCCTTTATATACCTTTTATACCTGCTATTAAAAACAAGGATGCACGCGCATCTCAAAACCGATTTCACTTTGATTTTAATAAATAGAGAGATTTTTGACAATTTTTAGGTCATTTTTATTTTCAAATATTCAATATTTAATTTTTTGTACATTTTTTCCAACTTTTCTTTCCTTGAAAATTTTTTTCTTCATTTTTGAAATTTTCATTCCTTATGGACTTTTCAACTTTTTCTTTTGACATTTTCACCATTTCGAACTTTCTTCATAATTAACATAAATATAAATTATTCCTTTATAAGTAAGTGAACGTATTCATTCGTAATTTTTTGAAATTTCTCTTCATTTTTTACTATTCTTTTTTTTTTTGAGCTTTCAATTGATTTAGGACATTAATTTTAATTTTTTTTTTAATTATGATTAATTTGAGTCGTTTTATAGTTTTTTGATATTTCAACTTTTTTAAATAATATTTTACACTTTTACAATTTGTTATTTAAAGACGTTTTGAAAATTTGAATTATTTTTACTTAACTTATACAAGTTTTTGCCTTTTATTTTGTTTTTGAACACTTTTTCCTTTTTGATCAAACTTTTCCTTCATCAGTTAATAATTTTCAGACAATTTTTTATCTTTTGGGCTATTTTCGTACTCGGACATTTTTTGGGGATTTTTTTGATGTTTGGATATTATAGTAACTTATATTTTTTTCTTTTTTATCTCATTCTTTTTCGCATGCTCAATGGCGCAACTAAAATTTTTCAAAGGTCTGAAGGGAAGGGGGGAGCCCTCTAACCACCCCTTTCCTCCTTAATTACTAAGATTGCGTAGTAGTTAAAAAAAAGTGCATTCATTTGGTAATCTTCATTTTATGTTGGTAAATGATATTTAAATTACACATTATGGTTATTAATCATTCGAAATGCTCCTTTTGCAGAGTTGAAGCACATGCTAGGAATTCTCACTCAACATTTCAATCTCATTCCATTTTTCTGTCGCTTCAATTCTTAAAGTATGATTGAACCGTTTTCTGATTGGTCATACCTCACGCGTGTAATAACCAATCACAAGGCTAAAATATGATAAAATCTAGGTAATTTCATTTCTACCTTCCTTGACTGAAATGCGTTTGTGATTTGAATCAACAGCTGATTCATGTTTTCATTTTACTAGTAATGCAAGGGAATTTACAACTTTCTGACTTGCTGATTGGTTGTTACACGCATGACGTACGACCAATTAGAATACGGACCAGTTAAGAGATTAAAAAATTTTTGGAGGGACTGCAACCTATTGATAAATATGAAACAGTACTTATCTACATTAATAACATACAACACAATTTAAGAGAAGTATTACTCATCACACCACGTATGTTGCATGCTCATACCAGTATTTCATAAATCTCTGACAGAACCGAAAATAACCAAATCCACGTTGGTAATTTAGTACTTAGTTGCAAACCAATACTCGATCATCGAAAGAATAATCTGCTTATGATAATCACCCGAATTCTATCGGCCAGGCACAGGAATAGATCGAAATTACCATCACCGTCATTTAAGTCCAAGCTGCGTCTTTGACCTGCTTCACATACTGGTGGAATAATTTCCCCGAAACACTATTTCTAACCTTGTCTTAGTTTTATCGAAATTCTTCGTTTTTCGTTACCATATTTTGTATCAAAAATCAAACAGCGTATCGACACAGATTCATAATTAAGTCTCTTCTCAAGCCGACATTCCTGGCAGACATTCAACATCCCGCAGGCATATGTAGACAAAATAGTCGCTCGTACGTTAATTTGCGGAAACTTCGTTCACATAGGACTAGTTAAAATTTTACGCTCACTAAATAAACTAAATGGCCGAATTTTACGCAGAATAACGTCACCATTATGTAAGAGCGTACCTTACCACCTGCGGTCGCCTGAATAAATTATCGATACTTGTACGATTGATGTGAAAATTGAAATTTTTCGCTTCATTCAAAATTGTTAACTTAGACAGTGATAGCGCGCATATGGCAGGTTTATGTCTTGTGTAATCATGGTCAAGGATGAAAGGTTACACAAATCGATGTAAATGTTTTATGAACTGGCCCTGACAACAATGATGAACTCTTAATCTCACCCAAAAAAGTCTATGATTATGAGGTGAATAAGGTGAATGAGATTTAAGATGGAATTATCCGATTATCTCCCTTTTCTTCTACCTTAACACACGATTAAAAATATCTTCCAGTGTTTCCACAGATGTACAATTCAATGACCAACTTTCGTAACACATTCAAGTCTATAAACGTGTTATCATTGACTTTACGTACCTTTTAAGAAAACTTACACTGAAATGGTATTACTATACGTATTGTAGAACGGATATGCGATCATCCGTTGCATTAGGTATTGTGCAATTCTTACTCATTTAATTTCTGCGACCATCACGAATGAATTACTTACGTCTGGATTAATTGTGAATAAGTAGAGAATGCATGCAGTGAAATTTGAATAACTATTTGGGAAATTTCCTATTTTCAATTCTTATGGATAGGTAGGTACTACCTCGACATCTCAAGAGCTCGACTGGGCATTTTCGTTCCAGAAATTCAGTTTATACCTCTGAAATTCCACAGCTTTTAAATGATACCCTTATTTTGTTATTCTTCTAATTTAATATCTACTGTATACCTATGTATAAATATGATTTATGCAAAATCGTTTTTCGCTTCGGTAGAATTTTGCAATGGTCCCACTGCTCAACCCTCTCCCCCTTCCTATAACTTCACCTTGTATGAGCTCATGAACGAAAAGTTTGAGATATTTGCCCTTCCTCCACTACATCTAAAATTGGAATGAACCGCAATTTTGAGGAAATTAAATTGACATGGGTCAATCAATCATATATGACGAGAAATGCAAAGGTATGAAAACCCCCATCTGCATCACTACAACCAGGGGCGTAAGTAAAGGGGGATGGGGGGAGCTTCGCCCCAGGTGTTTTGAAAAGTTGGGAAATTTATAATTGTTGAACGTTAAAATTGGGGACTTGAATTTTTTGTAGAAGTCAACATTTTTTATTCTTTTGGGAAATCATCTCTTTACAAAATCCCCACCACCCCTCTGTCAAACTTGCTCCATCCCATTAACAGTTCACCACTTTCTCATAGACTGTCCAACTTATAAAAATCAACGCTAACAATTTAACCTTCCACCTACCATACAGTCCCTACTTAGCAATAACCAAACCACAATTACAAATCTCTTAAACTTTCTAAAATCCAGTAAACTCCTTTTCGAAATCTAAAAATTATCCATCCGAGCCTCTGGTCTCAGTTGCAGTATAAGGCACGTAAATGGATAAAAGTAAAGTAAGTAAGAACTCGAATAAATTCGAATTGATGCCAGCTTATATCATGTATAGCGCACAACAGACTATTCGTGATAACCGAAAAAATTTCCAACTTCGCGAATCACGACGAACGGTTGCAGCGCAGTTGTATGTATTGAATTTTATCATTATGCTTAGGTTTCGCTCTTCAGATGCATGGATAGACAGACACATAGACAGACATACAGATCAAAACATGTAAATTAATAGTGTTGGGAATAATCGATTATTTGAGAAATCGATTAATCTAATTTCGATTATTCCAATACTCGATTTATCGGATCTACATTGTTGAAATAATCGATTATCAATCAATTAATCGATTAATCGATTTTTTTATATTGTCTATACTCTGTAGTTACAACGTTTACGGAACACGAGTGAATAAAGGATAAAATAAAAATTTACGCTAATTCAAATGTTTTCTATCGATTTTTTCTATCTCTTGAAATTTTTCCTCAAAACTTTTTATAACATTTTTATATCTATTTTGATTTTTTTTATCGATTTTTCAGCATTGGAAATTTTTTGCACCCAAAATTTCTTCAGATGCTTTTCCAATTTTACACTCTATCTAATTTTTTTCAACCTAAAAATCTTTTCTTCAATTTTTTGCCAACTTTGAATTTTTTTTTTTCAATAAAATTGTGGCGTTAAAAAATGTTTCCAAAGTTCAAATGAATATTGATTTTTTAAAATGAAAAATAAATATAAAATATAATTGAAAATAATTTTGAAAAAAGCATTCAAATTTGAAACAAACTGTAAAGACTTTTGGTTGAAAAAATACTGAGAAAAATTTTTGGCTCGAAATAAATTTTGAGAAAATCAGAAAAAAGATTTGAGTTGAAAAAAATCTTGGAGACTTATAAAAATTTGGAGAAAATTTGGAGTTGGAAAGAATATTCAGAATTTGAAACATCCCATATTTCATTTTTTTTATGTTGCGTTCAATTATAATGAAAAAAAAAATTTATTTGAATTAATTACAAAAATAAAATAATTTATTCAAATTAATTACAAAAACAAAATCATTTATTCAAAAATGACAGTATTTACACCAAGTCGCAATTCTTATTTAAAAAACAAGCATATTAAATTTTAAGGTATGCGATGAGAAACGATTTCATCGTATTATAGAAATGTCTTCACAAAATGATTATTTTTTAAAAAATTTCTTTTTTTCAGAAATATCGAAGCATTATTGAAAAAAAAAAAAAAAAACATAAAAACTGAAAATTGGCCGATTAATCGATTACCTATTTTATAAAATAATCGATGAGATAATCAATTACTTCTAATAATCGATTACTCGATTCTTCCGATTATTTTTACCTATTAATCGAAATTTTTGATTAATCGATTATTAATTGCCCAACACTATAAATTAAAGTTAAGCCGCTGCCACTGCTCACTAAACCAATAATCCACCGATTTTTTTCTGAGCATTGTATACCTGCATAATGTCTGTACTTTTTACTAACTTAAATTTTAAAAAAGAATAAAGGAGGGAAAGGAAAAAGATACAAAGTGCAGTGTTGTTTGTGTGATGAAATTTTTAACGACGACTACAAAAAGAACATGAAAAAACTGCGCATGATGGCGCTCATTTGTACCTAATTATTTTGTAATTTACACCATTTCTCAAATTTAAAAAAAGAAATGAAAAGTCGTAAATTTTGTCAAAAAAGTTGGGAATTTCATTACAAAAAGTTGAAATTTTTTCGAAATTTCCCCTCCTGAAGAATGACTTAGTTACGCTCCTGACTACAACTATCGTGTTTAATTAAAAACTCAGCTAGGAAGTGTAAACTTCAAAAAGTATTCGCCGAGATGAACGAAAAATGATAATTGAAGGAGCTACGATAGGATATATAAATCAGATATTCTTGAGGTTAGCTCACAGAGTATCATTTTTCCCAGGGACGTACCGAAAGGGGGGAGGGGGGGAGCTTCCCCCCCTTGGCTTTTGGAAAGTTGGTAAATTTGGAGTTTTAGCGTAAAGTTGGTAAATGGTAAATTTGACCACTTGTGCAGTATTTAAATTTTTTGAAGACTAACAAGACTGTGCATCATATTTTTTCGTAGAGCAAAAAAAAAAAAAAAAAAAAAAGTCAACAGTTGGTAAAATTTCATGGTGTTAGTTGGCAATTTTTGGTTTTCTCCCCCCCCCTGAAGAAGGTCTTCGGTACGCCCCTGATTTTTCCAACTTCTTGCACATAACCTGAATTACTCTGTCACATGTGTACTATATTAATTGGAAAATGTAAATTTTTATCTTTTATGAAAAAACAAGATGAAGCCACCTGCCCAAGGGCGGCTTATAATGATTTCTACTAAATTGTATTGTAAACAGATGGGCTAATCAAACAATTGTTCGATTTTATACAACAAAATTATAAAAAAATTAAAAATATTAATATAAAGTAATATAGGAGGGGTAATTGCAACTCAGTATAATAGAATGTTAGTAAGAAGATGTATTGATATTACATCCTTCAACTCCAAAGAAATATATATTATTAATAACATGTCGGATAATTTAAAAAAGAAAGTAAAAGTACATTTGAACGTTTTGAAGAATATTTAATGAGGAAAGAAATAAGGAAATTTTATTTTTGTATTGATTTATTCGCCTTCGGTACGCATAGTGGAGAAATTCATGGTTAGCAATTTTTATTGATATCAGGCGTGGTGAAGAAATGAAACGTACCATTACCCCACCATAAAGCCAAACTTTGAAGTTGAATTGCAGGCCAACTAAATGAGCTTTCGAAGCGAAACTTCACAGGAACCATCTCGTCACTCGTACCAATGTAACATCAAAATTTCATAACAATCCGTTCAGTGGAAGAGGCATGATCCGGCAACAAAAAATCGTCTTTTCCATTTATAATATAGATGCATGGAAATGTAGAGTCGTATAAAATTTCAACATATAAACAGTGTCGAATTATATTACGAAAGTAATTTCTTCAATAAAAGTCAGGTTGTAAATAAAGAAACTATATTATACGCAAGAGGCACAATTTACAATTACATTATTTTAAGCTTTAAGTTGCGATTGCTTATCTAATTCGAAAACAAATACAATTAAGTTTGCACAACTTATAAAATACGCATATGTATTTACAGATACAGTATGCTTTAACAGATATATGAATTAGAATAAAATTAAAAATAACTGATGGTAAAATAATAATCACGATAACAATAAATATAAAACATTTGATATATTCGTACTACAGTACACGGCATCGTAATCTTTTCAAGCTTCCGTGACATAACAATTTAATACTATACAATACAAAAAAAAAGAAGAAGAAAATCATACCAATGAAAACGCATTATTTTTACCTTTAAAATAAAAATAGTATTTCGTAACGAAACGTATAAAATTTTAAGAAAAATATCCGACCGATATTCAGGCTAAATATTTATTTCTCGCTCGCGATTTTCATCGCCTGTAGGTACGTTTAACTTCCAGGAATAAAATTGTCTAGTTTCCGTTGTTTTGGCATACACTAGAACCGTTCGTGATTACTGAAAAAATAAAAAATTATTCGTAATTGAGAACAACGTGAAAATCAAACAAATCGATCCTCTTACGTCATCTTGCCTTAAAATGCCAGATTTTTATTTTTTCAAAGAATTAGTGTAATGGCTAAAAAATCAATTAATACCGAGAAATAACATTCCTTTCTATAACAAATAAATCAACGTATGAAAACTAAAAATCTTCATTCCTATTTTTTCTCTTTGCCTTCCTACACGGTTCAAAAACTAAAATAATAAAACTTGAGTGTAGGAATTTTTTTCACGAGAGAACGAGGAAATATGAGATAAAATAATTGAAAAGATGAAAAATCAATAAACGGAAGATTTTGAGAAAAAGAAAGCAACTATGCTAAATTATTAGAGCAGAATTTTTAATGGCAGTGTGTTCTGAATCAGGTGTACCAGATTTCACATATCCAGTCCACATACAGTATCAAGGCTAGGAAAATACTTTCTATCCCTTCTAACAATGCATTCAGATAATATAACAAGAAAATTCCGTGCTCGGGAGTAGGAGTAAGATAAAAAAGGTATGATGAAAAAATTTAATATTTTCCGATTTTTGATTTTTCCCTTCGAGTCTCGTAACAAATGCAGACCCCTAGAAACCCTTCTTTCTTCCCTCTCGATGGACTTGATTTTGAAATACAGCCTAGTTCCTTACTCCAATAATACTTATCAAATAAACTCAATTTTTCCTAAAATTTCCACTATTTGGCAACACAAAGGGTTAAACTTCGTCTTCAATTAATCCTGCATACGAAGTTTGAGGTTTCCATGTGATTCACTGAAAAAGTATAGAAAATTTTGATAATGTCATAACCCAATTTCCCCTTCAAAAGCTGTTTTCTACTTAAACTCCCCTACACCTCTATACCTATAAGACGTGCACATTTCTTCTATATTTTAGTAAATTCAGCTTATCCTATCAAATGAAACCATTGCCGAAAATTTTCGATATTTCATTCATCCAATGGGGACTGTAAGCTCTTAAGGTTCTCATGCTCTTTAATATGACTTGTCAAATAAGAATTTAAAATATGGTACACTTCTTCGCCCCATGTATCATATGGAAGCCATTTTTTTCTTCAAATTGAAGCTCTCTGAAGTCCCTCAAACATTCCTCAAATTTCGACTATCTGTCATTTTGCATTCATTTCGACTCAAATTGAAGCAGTCATATCCTGATCCCGAATTTGTAATGAAATAGTGAGAAATGGAACATTTAAAAACTTTTATAGCTCGAAATTTTTTGAAAAAGTTGTTTTTTATTTCAGCTTTTTTTCAAGGTCAAATAACACTCGTGTCTTTAACCTTATAGTTATGTTGTTCTTCGTCTAAAATTCCATCTTGCGTGTTTTTAGCTGAGTTTTTAATAAATACGAAAGCTATTACAGTCACCTGATTTACGAAAGAAAGCTCGGTTTTTGCGCTTCATTCGATACCTCCACATAAACCTCCAAACTTGGCATGTAATGTTGGTGCTTCATATTATTGCTTCGCACTAATGT
Source organism: Phenacoccus solenopsis (assembly GCA_009761765.1). NCBI lineage: Eukaryota > Metazoa > Arthropoda > Insecta > Hemiptera > Pseudococcidae > Phenacoccus > Phenacoccus solenopsis. The sequence continues at coordinate 38,218 of VFXL01000443.1, read as the reverse complement.
CATTTGAATCACATAATTATCATGATTACAAATTTTTTCAATTATCAAGCATTGTCAACCTCTTCCCCCCACTCTTATTTTGGTGTCTGAAATCAATAACACTCGTATTCACTGTTATTACCGCGCGGTAGGGGGAGGGAGACAATAGACAATAATTTTATTTTACGAATAACTCTTTTATAATTTATTTTTTTCAAAATAACACACTCCCAGTACCCAAAGGGGAGAGGGGAGAAAGAGAGAGAGAAAGAGAAATGAAACGCAAAGATTTGAAGACCCCACCCTCCCCTTCCCAAATCAGGTGGGCTGTAATAACTATCGATTTCAAGTTAAAAACTCAGCTAAAATAGAGAAAAAGAGAAAAAGATAGAAAGGCAAAAAAACATTCAAGTTTCGATGTTGATACTTCAATCGAAAGTATGGTAAGATTAAACATTTTCTAATTTTCAATATCTTAGAAATTCACTATAGTTGATGATAACACGAAAATTCTATTCAAGGAGGTCAACTTATTCAATTATCAATAATATAATAATTAAAAATTAAAAGAAAAAAAAAGCTCTGGCGAGTAGAAAAATCACTGAAAAAAAAAATTGTCGATGCTCTCGATATCGATACTTCTTTTATCGATATTCAATGAACTTCTTCATTTTCATGCTGGATATTGATACCGTTTTCGTTATTTTCTCATGCACCTACTTAGTATATGTTATATTCCTTCTCCACAAATGAAGTAGTCTGTAATAGCTTAAATTTTTTATTTCAAAAAAAAGTCCAAAACTTCAACAGACAATTTTTTTCAACAAATTCTAACGCAACCAAATAAATAAACGAGCCTAAAAATTCATCACCAACTTCGATTAATTTCGCCCAAATAATCAACATCGGCTTCAACTCGATAAGCTGCTCGTCTCGCAGCAAAATCAAGGTAGTCGGATACCTTCAGTCGTAAACATCAAAGAAACAAAATTGAAAAATTGGAAATTATATATTCAATTATATCAGTACATAACCAAATGTCATAGGTAAGATAATCAGTTTGTATAAAATAATTTTTTTTTAATAATTTTTTGTAAAATAAAATGAAAAAAAGAAGAAAAAAAAAAGAAATTCGTATCGTAAAATATTATCGTTAATTTCGAACAGCGTAGGCAGCGTGATTGGCGTTGAACGAATTCACCGTATCAATTCTTCATCGAGTTTCGTTACAGTTCGACTATCGAGGCCACCTAAAAAGCTGATATCTATCGAAAATCCATTTTTTCCCATATTTTCAACCTTCTTCTCTTCATTGCATAGGCGGCGCGAAAACACGCAAAAAAAAGGCCCAGAAAAATCCGCACCAACATAAACACAATCAAAACAGTGCAGAGAAGGCTTCCCGAAGGCACTCGCGTATCGGTTTATTTCTCCGCACCAACGGCAAGGAATGCTAATACACCGATAGGTGAGTGAACGAAGACTAAGACTATCGGTGAGAATTATTTATATTATGTACAATGCTTCAGTGATATGGTGAAGATATAGCTAGGTAAAATATCATCTTCTGCTAATCCATAGCGACGCTAGTACGAGTTAACAGGGATCGATTAAAATAGCAAGGTTTTACTTTCCTTTCTACATAGAAACGAATAAAAATATTCCAATGATTAATCTAAATAATAAATACAACAAAATATAAATCTATCCGAGAAACTCGATTAATTTTCGAAGGGGAAAAAAAAACAATAAAAAAAAATAATAATATTAACATTACAACGAAGAATCAATTTTACGTACTCATTAGTAATCGATCTGAAATCGATCGTTATTCGTAAATAATTCGGTATAGATTAAATAACATACACTTTTCAAGAAGACTTTCTCGTTAACGACCACCGACTACCGAGATTTGAAATTTCGTAGCCTAATAGATGCACATATTTTTACGAATTTTTTTTCGCAACTCAAAAATATCTCGCGCACCCTATCGAATGCGCTGTTTCACTCGATGAAGGAAAAAACAAACACGTCGACCAACGATTAGACAAGTCGAGCTCGAAAAACAACGAATTATTTTACTATACCTTCGTGTACGTAAAACAGATTAATGATGAGGGGTAGATTGTTAACAACAACCGGATTTATTGGTTTCAATGGTACGGCCTTGATCAATTTTCACTTTACTGGCGGACTCCGTGACAGCCGCCGAAGACGGTGGACCGACTCGATTCTTTATTTCCGACGCCATCGTCATAAATGCTTGCTCCACGTTGGTCGCATCTTTGGCCGAGGTCTCCAAAAATGGAATATTTAATTGATCCGCGAACTCCTGCCGAACATAAAAAATACGTCCATCGTTAATACACGTACAATCGCTTCGGGTAGTGAAAGGCGGTTTTTCTTCTCCCTCTTTAGGTTTCCCACGCCTACTCGTCCATCGTATCATGCGACGGAAGTGCAACACTGACCAGTGGGGAGGGCTAAAGTTAGGATTTTTTTCAAAAAGTAAAAGGATGCAGTCACAATAGACGCTACGTTACATAGAAATGACGTCGTAAAAATCTAATCCCATAATCAAATTTCAATACCTATCAAAATGAAGACGAAGTTTCGAAAATTATGAAATTAAAAAAAAAAATCTTTGGGCAATTACAATTTTATTTTAAGAAGCGGGAGGAGAGAATGGACGTTGTTTTCAATTAACGAATCTTATTATTATTATTTTTTAATAGAGAGAGAAGTGGAGGGAATAAATATTTTTTTCATCAACAGGGTCATTCCATATCAATTCACCCCAGAAAATACGATTTTCCAACCGGCGCACAGTGGGGCCGATTGCGATTCTAGGTGGACAAAAGTCCAAAAAGTGACATTCGATTTTCTGGTTGAAAATGCACTCAGAAGTTGTGTACATCCCTCCTCTATAACAAACAAAAGCCACAAGAGCCATAACTCAACCGTAGTGGTCATGGGAGGGGGATGAGTAACACAACCTCCTACTTATTCGCTCAAAATATCCCGCTAATACGAAAACACTGAGGTATGACTAATGATTTCGTGGTTTTAAATTCACTTTTGAGGGGGAATGATATTTTTTCATGAAAATACGTTAAATAAGGAATCATTTCACGGTGTTAATTTTTTTTTACAAATCATCATATTTATGTGAGAATTTTTTTATTTTCGTATTTTTTTGGTGTTTTTTTACAATTTTTGTTATCTACAAAACTACAGACCTCTTCAGACCTAAAAGTGGCGACGTGGTGTTATGCACAAAGTGCTCCTTTACAAGCCTGTTTTGATTTCAGTTGCGCCAACTTGCGCCGAAAGTAGATTTTTTAGGATTTTATGTTAAAATTTAGTGTTTTTACACGAAAAATCTCAGTTTTTTTTCTAATTACATTCTTTGCATAGGTTGTTGAATAATTTATTAATTTTTTTTTTTTTTTTTTGTTTAAATAAAGGGTTTTTGGCCCCCTTTGGATTTTTCTACTTTCTAAATAACCTATTTTCTCGAAACTGGAGCTTTTGGTGCTCTGAGGAGTTGAATTTCCGAAATAATTTTAGCATAAATACATATGATTGAAAAATCAATAATCAATCACTTGTTCGCTTGAAACTCTATTTTCCAAAAATTGGTGTTCTGGGGCTTTTTGAGGAGTTGAATTCCAAAAATGATTTCAAATTCAAATTTAGCAACCTCAAAAATATATTACGCAATATAAATGCATTGTGCTTTTTTTGAAGCTCAGTTTTTTGAGAATTGGAGTTTTCGAGACTTTAGGGGCTTTTTGAGGGACTATATTACAAAAAAAAATTCAGATTCGAATTCAGCGACTCGAAAACATATAGTTCAACATAAATGAATAATTTATTTCTTTGAAGCCCAATATTTCAAAAATTTTGCTTTTTTGGGGCTTTTGGGGCTTTTTAAGGGGTTGCATCACAAAAAGAATTTCAGATTCGAATTCAGCGACCTCAAAAACATATAATTCGATATGCATAAATAATTTATTCCCCTGAAGCCCGATTTTCCAAAAATTTGGGCTTTTGGGGCTTTTTGAGGGGCGGAAGGAAAAAACTACCAAATTCGAGTTCAGCGACTCAAAAAACATAAGGTACGCTTATTTAAAAGTAAAAAGTTACATTTTCGAATTTTGTCCACCTAGATTTGCAATCGGCTCCACTGTGCGGCGGCCATCGATTTCGCTCATTTTTTTCCACAAGATAGTTTTCTCTAGCTTTAAGAAACGATCAGCTTTCCCCCCTAGACCTCCGAGCGGTAAAAGAGGACTCCTCCAAATTTTTAGCATTTTTCAATTTTTACAGAATATGATCAATTTACGACTATCGAAGAAAGCGAGCAAATTCACCCAAAGATAAAAGCTTTTCACGATTTCATACCCTATCAAAAGGACATTTCAAGCTCATAAAAATTTGAAAAAATAAAAGGTTAACTTACTTTTGGTATAAAAAGCTCAACTTTCACAATTTGAAATAAGTAAATGGACCAACTTTTCGAAAAAAAAAAAAATTATATAAGATGATACAATTCGGCATGGAAAGAGGGGAGAGGGGGAATACGGATGGGAGGGCAAGGAGAGGAAGCCGGGGAGAGAGGGAGGGAGACAATGACAATGATTTATTTTTATTATTAGCTCTTTTACTATACATTTTTACCAATATAACGGCCTCCCAATACTCGAAACGTGTGAGCGGGAGACCGGCTCAACTCTATTAAAAGAGAAAAAAAAAACAGATGAGAAGATGAATAAAAAATAAATAGAAATAAATATTTTTTTTTTTAATACAACTGCAAAAAAAAAGAGAAATAAACAGGCAAAAATTAAAGAAAAACAAAATATAAATACCAAAATTAGCAAAAACATTGAGAGAAAGAAAAAAAATGAAGGACCAACATTTAGAAAGATTTTTTCTTTATTTTAACGACTGAAATGTACATAATGTACTTTCTAATAAAAAGCAAATTCTCAATTTCTCATGAAGATAAGTATGATGAAAATGGAACGAATTTTTGGTCAATAATTTAATCCCATCATATTTATTCTTATTTTTTCAAATATAAACTTTGGATCTACTGTTCCTGGAAGTAAAGAGGAATGGAATAACTTCTTGAGAATTAATTTATATCATACAAAGGGAAGGAAAAAGGAAATGGATATTATTCTTAATAACCCGATGTTAATTTTTAGGAGCCGGGTGGGCGAAGGGGGTATGCAAAGAAACGAGAATAAACACAAAACTTTTCTTACAATTGAATTAAATTTCATTTATTTTTCTCCTTTTCATATTTCAACTCAACAAAACATCTCCCTTCCCATTCTTCAAATTCACACCAATTCAATTATCATTTTGGTGATTTGGACTTTAAAAAAATTTTGCTGTTTGTGCGGACGAGAAGGTATAAATTTCCTTTTTTTAAATAGGCAAGGGGGAGGGGAAGCAACAAGAATCCTTTTTTGACGAGCAGGATGATAGAAAATTTTATTTACACAGATTCAATTTTTGGGGGAGTTTTAGTTCTCAAATTTAATCAATATTGAAAGCGGAAGAAAAATATTGCGTTGAAATGAGTTAAAATATTTTCTTTGAAGTTGAAACTCTAATTAACATTTTCAAGTAGGAGTGAGAAGGGTGGGAGTAGGAGAGGAGCAATGTTTTTCAGGAAATCAATTTCATTTGATTTTACTTCTTTTCGGAATTTTCTAAAGAGTGGAAAGGGGTATATCCTTCCTCGTGTGAGTTTCTAAATTACTAATTTATTATTTAAAAATGCTTTCGTTCTTTCATGCGAGGGAACGGATATGGATCGAAAGAAAAACCAGTAGACAGATAAAAAATAACCGTATACAAAATGGAAATTAAGCATACCAGTAACCGAACAAAAAATTGCGTATCATGTGGGTAAAAAAACGCGAATCATGGGAAACTATAGATAGGGCGTATCTGAGATAGAAATACTTGCAATATACACCTCCTCAATACAACAGTATTGATAACATATCGCCACAGATAACAAAACCATTGTCGTCATTTCATTCATGAATATTCATCATACAATTGGCAGATAACAAAAGCAAAAAAATAAAATTTAAGAAGTATTCGCGTACTATACCTTTGCCATCGTGTAATCAACATCTCTCTTGGCTTTTTGGTCGCATTTATTTCCGACTAATAATTTGTTAACGTTTTCGCAAGCGTATCGATCGATTTCTTCTAACCATTGTTTTAAATTGTTGAACGATGCCCTATCGGTGACATCGTAAACAATAATAATACCGTGAGCACCTCTGTAATAACTTGAAGTAATGGTGCGGAATCGCTCTTGACCAGCTGTATCCCACTGTAAATGAATAATAATTAACGATTGTCGAGAGGCCCGAGCGTAGCTGAAAATTTATTTTACGGACTTACAATTTGTAATTTTATCGTTTTACCATCCAGATCTATGGTCCTAATTTTCTGAAAATAGAAGTCGTATTTAATATACATATAATTGATACACAATAAAATTGCATTTTCTTAATTAGAGCAAAATGATTAAAATATTCAATTTCTTAAAGAAAACATATTTTCGTCATTCCTTTTTTAATGAATATTTTCAAACGAGTGAAATACAAACAAGATATACTGAAAGACACGTGCAAAAACTATGACCTGAAAACTGCTTCTGTTTGCACAAATGTACCGGCCTATTGGAGCTAAATTATCAAATCAGCCTATCATGATTAGCGTTTATAATACGAAAGATTAATTAATGCGACAATATTGCGTCTTAATATAAATTTAACTTTGCCCTAAGAGAAGAAAACTGGCACTATATGAATTCAATTTCGTATTAAATTCATCAAAAATGCATGTTATTTAAAACGATCAAAAAAAAAAAAAAGGGGAACAACTTCGATGACGTCATTCCAATCTGATAACATTCAATGCATGTATTGAAATATGATGCAAACTCCAACATGATATGTACGTGTTCAAAGTAAATATCCCTTTACAGCATCTAAATACTTACAAAATCTACACCAATTGTACTGATATAGCTTTCTGTGTATGTATCATCCTGTAATGAGTAAAATCACGTTAATCTATGATAGAAAAAATTCGAAACACGTAAGAGGAAAAATAATACAGAAGGTATACGAACCGCGAAACGAAGTAACAGACAAGACTTTCCAACACCTGAATCTCCAATTAAGAGTAATTTGAACAAATAATCGCTGAAAGTGTTAAAATTAGGAATTTATATTCAATGAAGGACAATCGTAATAAGTTAATAAATAATCGCGATTTTTTCGTCTGATGTAGTGAGTTTGAAATGAGGAAAATTAAAATGAGTATTGTTTACATAGTTATGCAATAAAATAAAAATTATGGATGATTCATAATTTCTTTATTTTCAATATTTGTCAAAGATTTTTGGACAAATGGTACAATAAAATACAAAGAGAAATTAAATTAAAGCAATATGACGACTTGAATCTCAGTATTAATGTATACAGAATAAAGATGTATATCTAAATTGAAAAAATCAGGTAAAAACTGCGAATCACTTTTCGACAATATTGATGATCGTGAATTCGTGATAAAAGTATGACGTAGCTTTTCCCTTTGTATGAAATTTTATAAAAAGAAGTACACGTTTTTCTTAATATTTAAAAATTCTGGATAGATTTGACGATTGCGAAATTTATTAAAAATGCAAGATTGGTATCAGACAGATGATTGATACGTATTAGATACAAAATAAAGAAAAACAGATGACTCACTACAATAGAAAAAAGTACAATTCATATTCTGACAAATTATACGTAAAATCGTTTTACTTACTATTCTGGATTCATAATTAAGCACTAAATTGAATAATATTTAATATTAAAATGATTAACAAACTAAAGTACAAATAAAATAATAAGTTTACGTTACACTGAAAAATCACTAAAAATAATGAAAAATAATTACCACAATCAACATGGCGATTTGGGCTCCGTTCGTGCAACAAGAATCCACTCCCAAAGCCTACATTTTTATTCAATTTTACGCCCCCAAATTGTTCACGAAATAAACGATAGCGCTAGTTAACAAAATGTTGTGAATTGTCTTTTCGTGAGATTGTACTTGCTGCATCATGTCAAATCTAAATCTTGCAATCCCCACCCCGTTCGAGAATTTATTTTCAATAAACACCGATCTTTAATTTTTTTTTTTGAATCAAATTTTTTTATATTCAGAAATGTCTGGTACATATATTACCAATTTGCCTCAGGAAAATAATCCGAATTTATTTTATAGAATAAAAGTTGAATGCTTTCCCAGTAACCTAGCCATTACCATTATCCATGATAAAACTGCATATAAAGGAGAAGTAAGATGTACTTGATAATTTACCGCAACTAAATCCATTTTATTAATCACATTTTTGAAATTCACTGCAGATTTCAGATCAATCAATCACCGAACAAAGCAAAATTCTCAATATTTCGGAAAAGGACTATCTCATAGAATGTGAAAATGCATTTAAAAATTCATTCGACATGAATTTATTTTCTTTTGCTTTGAAAGATGAACAGTTCTTTATAAAAAAACGGTTAAAACCGGCTTCCTCTATTAAGGTGAAGTTTGGTGTCGTCAACTTGAAACAGGTAATTTTATTTATTTCAACTTTCCGCGAAATTTATGACGAAAAATTTTAATTATTGCATCTAAATTTTTAGGTTGATTTCCTGGAAACCTTGACTGATATGCTGGACTTGAGTTTAAATCAAAATCAAACCTATATTCAAGAAATAGAAAAATTACGAGCTCATAACAATGTCTTAAATGAAGGTAATAAATTACAATATTATATTTACGAAAAAATAGCGTATGACTTGTATTAAAAATGCCTCATTTTAAAGGTAATCAACTGATACTCGAACAACTGGAAAATCTACAGAGAGAAAAAAGTAATATGGAAAACATTATGTATAGTCAGTTCTTGAAGTTATTAAATTCCAAGAAAGAAGAAATAACGAAGTTAAGGCATAGACTAGGAATGGAAGTTGATGAAGATGAAGGTATTAATTTGTAAAATGCCTTAAATAATTTCCAATTGATTAATATAATAAGTTCTTCATTATATTTTAAGATACCGATTGTGAAGAAGATATAGATATTCCATCAATTAAAACTGAAGATGTATATGAATTAGACACTGATGTGGATGAACCAAAGGAAGAGCTTTCTGCAGTACCACAACCTAGCACGTCCGGTGAAAATAAACATGAAAATGTCGAAAAAAAAGAATTTGATATTAAACAATTTTTAAATTCTAATAAAGAAGGAAATAAAGAATCTGGGACTTCTAACGTCCAAAATATTTTAAACGCAATGAGCTTTTTAGATCCTACCGTTCCTTATGTCGCCTGATTAAAGTCTTCTGGGATATTTTTTTATACTCGTTTTTATTGTTGTATTATAAAATAAACAAAGGTAATAAAAAATAACGAACTGTACCTTTTTTATTTTTCAATTAAAAAGTGGTAGAAAATGTTTACATGGGCACATATTGTTCTCATAGATCAAATGAAAAATTTCGAAATACAATTAAAAACACAATATTATTTTTTAAAAAAGAAATATTTTCAATGCAATACAAAAGAATAATTATAACAAAACAATTTCAAAACTAATGTTACATTGAAGTATAATCCAACTGCACGTATAACTGCTTTACTCCAACAGCGTTGAAAATCATATGGGTATGACTAATAACGTATTTGGGATCAGCTGCTTTAGAAACTTCGAGTTTTAAAGCGCCAACAAAAACACCACTGCTTAAGGTCCAAAAATGCGGCTCTTGAATACTATACACACCATTCAACTGCATAACTTTTTGGTAACAACGTGGTAATACTTCATCCAACTCTTTAGGCTGTCTTTGCATCAAGATTAGTAAAGAATCTGTGATAAGGCTGATAACACTTAGAGCGATGAGTATAGAAATAAACATTGAACAAATTGGATCAGCTCGCATCCAACCGAAAACATGCATCAACACAGCCGAAATTATTACGCCTACACTACCCAAAGTGTCGGCCAATATGTGTAAAAATACTCCCTTCATCAACTGTGAATTTCCAGGGGAAGAGTTTTCATTTTCACGATGATGATGATGATGATGATGACCATGACTTGCAACATTGTTACTCGATGAATAAGTATTATGACTATGACTATGGCTGCCATGAGAATGACCACCATGCGAATGGCCACCATGAGAGTGGCAATGACCATGCGGTTGGCCGTGTTGGAATGCGTATATACCGACTAAATTAACAAGTAATCCTAGCACCGAAACGACGAATAGGCGTTCGTGTTTCACTTCAGGAGGTTCTATGAATCTTTCTACCGCTTCGGAACATATGAAAAATGCGATAAATAGTAAAAATAGTCCGTTTACGAATCCGGCTAAAATTTCCGCTCTCACATAACCGTACGAAAACTTATCGTCTGGTCTCCATTTCGATATCACTGATGCGACTAGACCAGCTAGTAATCCGGTACAGTCGAAAAACATATGGAATGAATCTGATATCAATCCCAAACTGTTGGTCCATACTCCGTACAGAAGTTCCACGAAAGCGAATGATAAATTAAGGATAAGAAATAAGAATAAATTACGCGAATTTCTATCGGAAAATATCAATTTTATCCATCCTTTAATTTTATCTTCGACGCGGGTCCTTATGGAATACGAATTGTTGATGGTGTCTCGCTGTACCATAGGAATCATTGTTTCTGGTTATGATATTCTTATTCCAAGTGTAACCAAATAACTGGAAATGAATAAATCTTTAGGTATAAAGGTATGGAAAAAATCATGAAAAGGAATACATCTCGGACATGCAAGAGTTTCTGAATAAATTCTATACATATAACAAAAATAAATTTTAAAATTGTAGATAGTTAGAACTTACATCATAACAATCTGACGGTACTCATTTTACTTAGCCGACTGCATATTTTTTACATAGAAAATATTTTTCTACACTGATGTCGATAGAGAAATTGAGAAATTTTTAATCCTTTGAATCTTCTTCCTCCACGTCATAGTGATTAAACAATTAATAAGAATTGGTTACGTTTCTTCTACACATAAAAGATGATCTGAATCAGATAAAATTATATGAATTTACTCTACTTGAAAAATAATATGTGCGGAAAACACCTAAAAGACATTTTAGATAAGTTCAGAAGTTAAGACAACCGTTAAGTGTTTACGTTACACTTTTCTTGAGCTTTTTGTGTGGACAAAAAGGTCAGAAGTCATTCTACTGTTTCAAAAAATTTGAAAAATTTTGAAAAAATTTTGGAAGTCTTGAGTAAGATCACGTGACTGAACCTCGGGGCAAAAGGTAGAAAAGGGGAAAGAGGAGACACCATGAGGTTGCCTTGTATAGCCATACGCCATAATGAATCCTTTACACAATATTTGAAGAAAAAAAATAAACATTAAAAAAACATTTTTTAACTATTTTTTAATTTTTTTTATAAAGTAAAAATTTTAAAAAGTCTAACTGATGATTGAGCAAAAATTATCAATTTTGAATTTTTGATTCTTTTCAATATTATATTTGAAAATGGATTCAATATGGCGTATGATCACATTGGCTCAATGGTTCTCCGATCGCGGACCGCCGGTGTTATTTTTATGATTTTTTTTTCTCCTATCAATCACACATCTATCGGTTTTTCGGTTCATTTTTCTCTAATTTATAAAATAAAAGAGATTGATATCTTGTTGATTGTACCAACTATTAATTCTCGAGCAATGTAGATCCACTGTTTATCTTTACATTGAACCATTTGTGATGCCGAAAATCTTGGAATGAATACAAACGCTTCACATTAATCCGAAACTTGAAAAAATGAACGTGATAAAAATTTTACAAAACACCAGGTACAATATTTTTCCTTTGCAAATCAGAAAATTTCATTCAAATCTATATTCTAGATATACTTACAGGTGTTCTTCGTGTAAATTAAATGCAATCCGAAGAAATTACTACCTCAATAGCATTTTGTTTTCCGCTGCGTCAAAAGATGAAATAGTAATACCGAAAAGAATACCTCGAGGTCCTACTGATATTTTGAAAGTAAAAATTCATTCCTAAATCGTTTTTAATTCTGTCTTATTTTCCACCACTAAGGAAAAAAAAACATTGTTAATAATCTAGGCGCTAGCCAGTGTCACCAAACGGGATCCAACTGCAGCACATTACAAATTTCACGACGATCCTTACCTTATCCCTGCATCCAATCATCAAAAACGAATTTACGCTCTCGCTCAAGAGTCCGGTAGGAAAGCCGCCAAATGGATTAGGGATGAAAATCCGGCATTGTTTCAACATGTGGAATCCGAACCACCTATTGAGGTATACTGTCAAATCTAAGTGCTAATTAAACGCCCGAAACGATTTGCCTAATTTTTCCTTATTGAATAGGCTTATTTTCCAAGAGCAAGATACAATGAAAATGATGAATTAGATAATGAAATCTTATTTAAAATTATCCATAGCGGTTTACTCAATGACGCTGTCACTGTTTATAAAATTATGAAAAAAAGAGGAGACGGTAATTATTAAAATTTTCACTTATTCATTGACCAACTATTACTGATGTTATAATCCTTGTTTCAGAAATAAGTGAAGAAAATAAACAAGCTCTACTTGAATTAGTGAGCTTTTTCAACGAAACCGAAGAAATTGACGAAGAATTTATCGAAGAGAAATGGTACGCCCAAACTGCCAAAGAAAATACGTTTATAAAGAAAACCTGGAAGTTGGTATTTTTTTAAATAATTTTTTCGGTTCAGTTTGTTCAGTAAAAAAAAAATCGATTCAATTTTCTAAAGGGACGTAGGATTAGCTCAAGAGCTTTTTGACGAGTTACCGGAATCAGCAAAATCATATTCCGCTTTGATTAAAGGAATGACTAAATATCATCAGGTACATATTCAATAAACGTTAACCCTTTCATTTCATTCACATCGCTGATATTTTTTCTGTTACATCTTTCAGGTGGATAAAGCATTCCAATACTTCACACTAGCCGAAGAAAAAGGCATCGTGTTATCAAGGGACGCATATAATTCTTTAATTAGAGTAGCATTTTATATGGCTGACGGTGAAGATCAACGATGGGAAATCATAGAAGTATTATTCAAAAAATGATATTTCTACTTTCTTCTCATATTTCAAAGTGTTTTATGATTATAAAAATTTCAGAATTTATTGAAGACAATGAATGATCACGGATTACCGCCTAATTTACTAACATTAAATTCTGTACTATTTTCTCTAAGTCGAGTAAAGGTTAACAGACACTCGAGAAAATATGCGTTAAAAATGTTGGCTGAAGTTAAACAGTTCGGTGTTCAGCCTAGTTTGGCAACTTATTATTATATGCTGAATATTTTTTACAACGACGGTAAGAAAAAATATTTTTTATCTGGTGGTACGATTGCGATTCTAGGGCGACAAAAATCAAATAGAGATCGGTACGTATGTTTTTTTGATGACTGATTAAAAATTTTGGATTAGTTTTTTAATTTGGCCCCTCGCAAGGATCTAGGTTCCCAAAATTGTGACGTTTTGAACTGAATTAGAACATAATAATTATGATATATGGGAATGCAGTTCTTTTTTTTTTTGCAGATAATGTTACTAACCTTGAGTTATCTCTATATCAATATCGATAATGGCAATATGTTACGATACATCGTAATATATCGTAATACTGAAAATTTTAGTTTCCAAAAAAAAAATCCATGAGCGCCGGCAGCTGTAATCAAAATAATACTACTGATTATGCATATCAGTTCGGCATTCTGATAGCATACAACCTATATCGGTATCCATAAACTTTATGTCCATTGGTTGGACTTAGTACTGAGTTTGAAACCCTCATCTATCCCTTTCAAACCATCTAAGAAGGTACATGTATGGTATAAGCTCATATTTATCAAGTTTTAGGATATTTTGGATCCTTTTTGAGGCAAATTCAAGAGATTATTTCTTGTCCCGCACAAATTCCACATGGAAAGAACACTTTGAGTTGATTTTGTGAGGAGATATGAAAGGTTCATAAAATTTCCAAACTTCGTTTCTACTCAAAAATTCATTTTTTGCTCCAACTCCTCTTCTAATTCACGTAGAGAAGTGAAATTTGAATGTATTAGCCATTAGACCTCACTTAATCATATGACACCATAATCTAAAATTTTCGACCTTTTGGTTACCCCCCTCCCCCTGAAGATAATAAATCTTCTTCCTGCTCATCCCCACTGCTGATTCGGATATATTATATTATACCCAGAAATCTTATGAACCTAAATTACCAAGCTTGAGCTATTTAATGCAACTCAAGTCTTCCTCAAATTTGACCATTCACATTTTAAATCTATTTTAATACAAATTCAAGAGATCATGTTCTTGTTCCCAAGTAACACCATATACACAATTTGAGGGTATTAGGTCGACTGGGTGAGAAAATATGAAAGATTAAAGAAATTTCATGTCTCAAAACTTCCTCAAAATGCTGTTTTTCGCTCCAACTCCCTCACAGAATTACTTAAGAAGCTGAGATTTGGATATGTCAGTATCCTTGAACCACTCTTTCATGCTAGACCATGAACAAAAATTTTGCTATATTTTTACCCGCTCCCTCCCCCCAATCTACTCTCAAAATTCACGAAAATTCAGGAAGTGATATCTTAGTCACCATTTTACCTCACGTACAAAGTTTGAGGGCATTAGGTAGATTTGGTAGGGAGATATGGAAGATTCGAGAAATTTTCCAACTTCCTTTCCCCTCAAAAAACCATTTTTTACTCTCCCTCAAAATTCACTTGGGAAGTTGAAATTTTAATAAATTAATCATTTGTGCTCGCTTGGACGTGCAGCGCCGTAATCTAAAATTTGAGCTCTTTTGGTCTATTTGATGAAAGGATATGGGAAATTCAAGAAATTTCATGTCTCAAAGTGCCCTCAAAAAGCCATTTTACGCTCTATCTTCCCTTCGAATTTATTTACAAACCTGAATTTTGAATATATCGGTGTCCGCAGCTTACTCTTTCGTAGAAACCACGATTAAAAATTTCGAGGTATTTGACACCCTTCAGCCCCTCTCAAAATTTGAAGTGGATCGAAAAACTCATCAGAAATTTGGATGTTTGCCATCTGATTACAAAATTGGTACAAAACGAAATAATTAGAAAAATCCTCCCCCCTCCCTTTCAAACTATCTGTTTTTTTTTTTAAATCAGGTTGGCTGTATTAGCTACCATTTTTAATGAAAAACTCAATTCAAACTTCAAATGAAATTTTTCACGTGGAAATATAGCGCTACATCGTTCTAAAAGCTTTTGCATCAAATGAAAGAAATATGCATTTTGATCGCTCAAATGGAACATCGATTACAGTTTTTGTCGCACTAGAATCACACTCAGCCCGAAACGCGCTGTTTTAATCAACTGTTATTCATTAGCGTTAAATGTTTGGTAGGATCTTCGTCAGTTTCTATTATGCAAGAAATACTAGACGATCTAGAAAATCGGGAGATAACTATTCAAGACCCTATGGATGTAAATTTCTTTCACTTAGCTATGGAGAAATGTCGTTTTCATATACGCGATAAAGATATAGCTCATAGATTGAATCAACTATTATGGCATAAAAATAATTATAATTTCATCGGAAACTCTTACAAAGAAGCTTCATTTTAGTGAGTACATTATTAAGCTTGTTTTTTCGGTTTAAATGATCAACGTTGAATCTTACTGTTTGCTCGACAGTCGCAACTATTTCTATTTAATCGTGCAAACGGAATTAATGGAAAATGTGATGCAAATATATGATTTCTTGGTACCTCATATATACACCCCCGAAATTAGCGTGATGGAAGTAAGTAGCTTGTGAAATTCATTGCTTCTTTTTCTTTCATAGTTCGTAATAAAAAATGCTTTCGCAGGAATTAATTAAGTGCGCTACGATGAACGGAGCCGTAGACTTATACGCCCGCTTTTGGGCTGATACTGTTGCATTCGAAATGCAGGAGAAGATCCAAATTTTAAGCGCTTTATTGGAGGGCATGACGTTGAATCAACCACCTCCGACTACTCCGCCGAACAAAACTGCCATCGATTTCGCTGAAATTGCTTGGTCTGTTTTGGAAAAAACTGAAAGTAAAACGCAACAAAAATCGATTATCATTGAGTAAGTACAACCAGTCGTCGATGTTCATTAAATGAACAAAAATTAATGTGAATGTTTTTCAAGATGGACTGGCAAAATGCTCGGCGAGCTTATAGCATTACTTCTTCATGGTGACCAGTATCGTCGAGCGATTCAAGTTTTCAAGAAATTAATTAAAGATCAAAATTATATCGTTGGAGTCCCAGAGCCCGGAGTCTTCACGTTATTCGTCGACGCATGTATTAAACACGAAGATTTAAAACAAGCTATGGTAAATGCGACTCGATATTTCACTTAGTGGACTTGAGTGAATTGTTAGAATTTTAATTTGTTTCATTGTTGTAATTCGATAAATCCACGCTGAGTGGTGGGATTGACTCGAAGCTTGAGGATATTTGGAGTGTAGCTTGAAAGCTGAGTATATAGATTTTAGAGTAGACATGTATATATACAATGAGGAGAGATTTTGATGTTTAAATGTTCAAGAATTTTTTTTGCCTGTGATGGTAAATATCGAAATCGACAAATAGTTATAGTGATAGGGACTTGAGAGTAGTATAAATTTTGAAATGAATAAGTTGATTCTAAGGTGAGTTTTAAAAGTTGAAAATATTGAGAAGAAAATTTTTTACGGCAATAATTTGAAGAAACATCGATACGATATGAGGATAGATAGTTGAATTAGAATGGATCACCAGTACCAAAGAGCAACCAATGAAATTCACGTATTATGTATAGAAGCATGTTGTGAGAAGGTGCTATACTACTATACGCAATTTTCGCCAAAATTTGCTGTGTAGCTCGTAGCTGTGCGGCAATCAGTGTGGTTCGACATGCTGGAGGTACAGGGTGCGAATGCACCTTCATGCGGAATTTTTTTTTTGATGATTTTTCTGTTAATTTTTTTTTTAGATATTTATTTCTACAATTTTTACATCATTATTTATTCCACTGTTTGAACCTTCAAACTTGGAACTTTCAGACCTACATTCCTTACCTCAGAGTTGGGTTAGGGTAGGTTGTCTCGCGAGTGGAAGGAGCATTCCCCCCCCCCCGTCTGCTTGATCTCATTTGTGCCTTTAGTACTCTGGACAAAATTATTACCAGCGAATCTGAACCTATCGGAACATACTTGAATTTCATTGGTGGCTCTTCGGTGCTGGCGATCCGTTCGTACTTGAATAGAGTAAGGAATGAGAATATCCTGAAATGAGCTTTTGAAGTTGTAAATGATAATTGTTGTTGAACGTTTATATTTAACATACAACTACATTCAGTGATTTTTTTCACCTACGAGAAACGATTCGATATTCTCAGGCGAGTTTTAAAATTTCAAAAATTGAGTCGTTCATGAACGATTCTATGAGAAAAATTGCAGTTTGCATCTATATTTGAGAACTTCGTTCGCGAACGACTTAGTATGCTCGCGTTGACTTACAGAGTTCAAAGAAAAAGAGTCGTTCACGAAGGATTCAGTGAAAATTGAAAAAAGATTTATAATCCATACTTTCGTTCGCGAAAGATTCGATATTTTGTTGCAAACTCGAGATTTTTAAAAATTAATTCGTTCACAATTCACAAACAATTGGATGAGAAGAACTGATGTACATCCATGTTGAATGATATCTTTCGTGAAACTTTTTGATATTTTGCGGCAAACTTGAAACATTCAAACATCGAGTTCTTCACAAACGATTCGATATGAAAAATTGTTGTACACCTGCACTAGATGATTTCGTTCGCGAAAAATTCGATATTCCAAGGGGAGCTCGAGATCTTCAAAAATTTAGTCGTTCACGAACGATTCGATGAGAAGAATTGATATACATCTATATTGAACAATTTCGTGTATTAGATGATTTCGTTCGTGAACGATTTTATATTCTGAGGGGAGCTTGAGATTTTTGAAAATTGAGTCGTTCACGAACGATTCGATGAGAAGAATTGATATACATCTATATTGAACAATTTCGTGTATTAGATGATTTCGTTCGTGAACGATTTTATATTCTGAGAGGAGCTTGAGATTTTTGAAAATTGAGTCGTTCACGAACGATTTGATGAGAAGAATTGATATACCTCTTTATTGAGCAATTTCGTTCGTGAACGACTCAGTATTTTGAAGCAAGTCTCGTGACTTTAGTAATCAAGTCGTTCACGAACGATTCGGTATTTCGAGGCAAGCTGGGAATTTTCAAAAATTAAGTTCTTCGCAAATGATTGAATGTGAAAAATTGAAGTACACCTGTATTTGATGATTTCGTTCCCGAACGATTCTGTGTTTTGATGGGAGCTTGAGATTTTTAAAAACTGAGTCGTTCAAAAACGATTCCATGACAAATTGATATATCTTTATGGAATAATTTCGTTCGCGAACGATTCAGTATTTTGAAGCAAATGTCGTAACTTCAGTAATCAAGTTGTTCACGAACGATTCCTTGAAAGAAACTGAAATCATACATTTACAATTAATGAAAATGATTTCGTTCGCGAACGACTTGATATCATAAGGTGAAGTTTCGGTGTTTGAGAGTCGTCAACGAGAATTCGACCAAAAAAAAAAATTGCCGCTGGCGCTATATATCCATATTCATGCATTTCGTTCGCCAATGATTCTATCCTAGACATTGTAATGGTTAATGAGTGACGAAAAACAGTGATGCGAACTACTAAAAATATTTTCATTGAGTCGTCATTCGCTGCAACAGGTATTTTAGTAAATTCATTTTCATGTTTTTTCAGGAATTAGTTGTATATTGCTCCGAGAACGGTTACGGGGAAGCTAAACCCATAGCTAAGAAAATATTGCAAAGCTTTTCGTTGAGTCCGGCTTATCAAACTCAACTCACCGTTTTAGTCGGTCCCGATATTTTCAACGATGAAGAAAAAGTTGAAAAAAGTACCGCCTAAATATTAGAATGTTAATTTGTTGATATTGTTTCGTAAACATAAATTTTTGCCATGTATCTGTTGAATTTATTTCACATTTGAAAGTAGCGATTTCTTATACTACAAGTGAAGAGAAATTTAGCCAAAAAAAAAAACACATTTTATTTTTATTCGTAAACATGAACTAAGTATGAATAAATTGTAAAAATAAAACAGTAATATATTTCAATGTAACAGATATTACAGCGTATTTACAAATCTACGAGTTATACATAAACATCTATTTAAAAAAGAAGACTAGTTCGTAAGAATACTTAATATCAATAACGGTAGATTTACCATAACATTTGTTTAACGGCAAATGCTTACGCAACCTCTACTAAGTTACAATATGATATCATGTCATCCGATATTAATTACTGAATTAAAAATCTTTCAAAACGTATTAAATCGTTGTAAGATTAAAAACGAAATACAAAAAAATATATAATCAAGTAAGAAAAAAATAATAATAATAAGAATCGAAGAATAAAAAAAAAAAGAAAATGAATATTTAAGATTTTCGAATGCTCGTTGGCATTCAATAAAATGAAAATTAAAACATTAAATACGAAGAAAAAAAATTGGTAAATTAGGAAGATATGAGTCTGAAAATGAAGTCTTAAAAAAATACATTTAAATAGTATATAATACATAGGTAGCAACTTTTACGACGATTTCAATTCGCGTACACGTACTACCTTTCGTAGAAAGGGTTTTAAAAGGGTATATAAAAATGGAAATTTATACAAGTAGGTATGGTTACTATAGACTCGAAGGGGTCTCACGAATTACTCTATTTTGAATAGAGTTTCACGTTTATACTAAATCCTAGTTAGCTATCAATTATGTTACTAAGTCAGTCCTGTGATGCCCGCGTTATTTCAACTCGATACGCAAATCAGACATTTTTTCCCATCATTATACGGCCGAAACTTGCGTAGTATCATCTGAAAGGAAACACAATCGTTAATGATATACTACGGAGGTTATAAAAATAGTAATACTGCAACAGAATCAAAATAATCGACTAATATAATTTATTTATTTTTTTGTTCCATTATGGAATACATAAATAGAATCAAAGGACACGAGAACACTGATTAAATCGCCCATAAGTTAATACAAACCATCTTCGTCTTGCGAGATATCACGATACGGTCTGGTAACACCTTCGTGCGAATACGATCTCCCGTGGTGATATATTTTGTTCGGCACCGGTGGTATATTCGGATACGGAAGCGTTGGTCTAACCAAGCAACCACTCCTATCACCCATACCTAAATAAAAAAATGAAAATTCAACACATCTGGTATTTACACTCCTCATTCGATAGATCAAATGATCGAATCATACCGCCACTTAAATTCTTCCTAAGAGGCAAATTAGATAAACTGGTAACGCTGCTGCTTTCGGCATTTAAATCAACGGCCGTCATCAACGCCGTAGAATGAAAATCCGGATGAGGCGCCGACGTATCGCTGTACGAACGTTCGTGCGCCGACGCCAACAAAGCCGGCGGTTTGATTACATTAGGAACACGGCCGTGCGGACCAACCGATGACGAGAGCGTGTGCCGCGACTGATGCGGTCGCGTTTTACATTGTTCGCTTAGCGACAATAATTTACGTACGGTTTGAGGCGATGCCGAACCTATAAAATAACACAATCGTCAGATTATTCCAAATACGACCCATCAACCGCTGGGTTTGGAGAAATTTTTGCGACTTAGTATCCTTCGATTTCGCTCAAATTTTTTTCAAGTTAGAAGTAGTACAGTAAGTCTAGACTTTCTTGCAGGAAAATCCCAACATGAGATTTTCTCACTAGCTCAGCTAACTATATATTAAAAATTCCCATTCTCAGTTGATAAACGTGATTCGCAGGGGGGAGGGGAAAATTAACACCCCTTCTCCCCTCCACAAGAAATGTATATTTGGGACTAGAATTTCAAATCTTTCAAAAATATGTAAGATGAATGAAATATTGTCTCAATGAAGGATCTAGGTGGTTTTAGAGGGAGAGGGGGTTTCCCCTCGGGCTCGAGTTTTCTTTTGAGGCTCAGTACAGGGCACGGCAGTTAACTCCTTCACGCATCGGTGCAAAAATCTATCTACCTCCACAACGTTTTTTTTTTTTTTTTTTTTTTGAATAGCTCTTATGACTTTTCCTCCTGGGCCCGGATTTTCTCTGCACGGCCCTGCTTTTAGATGCCAAGTGTGATATTGATAAGTCAAGTATATATTTTTCGAATTAATAGTAACTCACCAAAAAACACACGTATTCAGTTTGAGTGCCAAAACCCTTCGACACTGAGTTAACATAAGTTAAATATAATGAAAATAACGGATCTAGGTACTTAAGGCTTTCAAAGTTGATATCCATCAATTACACAATATTTTGAAAAGTTACTCTCCTCTTCCCCTTCAAAATTCAATAATGTAAGTTTCAGGATCCTTCGAAAATGGGTTAAATGAGTGAAATATCCTTCCAATGAAGGGTTCAGCTACTTTTGGCTATCGAAATTGATACGCACCAGAGTTATATATTTTCGAAAAATTACCCCCCTCCCCTACCAATACAAATACACTTCCGAGGAGTGAATCACGAAATCCATGAAAAATGGGTTGAGTGAAATATCGACCCAATAAAGGGCTTAGGTAGTTTAAGCTGCTAAAATCTTTGACTATATACCACTGGACCGCTCGAACTCATTGTTTAGAATCAGTGTTGTAGGAACAAATCCAAGAACGAGGACGAAGAACAACAAGAACAGAGAATTTTCATTGTTCCTGAGGAACAGAACCAAGAACGAGAACATAAAACTGATATGTATGAAGAACAAAGAACAGAACGAGAACAGAATATTTTCAAACTGAAAGATCAAAGAACGAAACGAGAACCAATTAATGTAAAATGCTGAGGAACGAGAACAAAAACAAGAACGGATGTAATTTCGAGTTGTTCTTTGTTCTTTTGAAAGTTAATGATTCATCATAAAATTAATAGATATCACTTCTAAAAGCGGACAAATGCTGCGTATACCCATATAAATCCTTTTTTTTTTTTTTTTTATTAATTAGCTTCAATTAATTAATTTTCAATTTCAACAACAACATAAACTGTAAACACGTTATCAAAAAAAAAGAAAGAAAGAAAGAACAAAAGAAAAAGTTGAAGAACGAGAACAGAACGAAGAACGAACAAGAACGAGACCATAAAGAATTGAAAGAACAAAGAACAGAACGAGAACAACATTGTAAAGAATTAAAAGAACGAAGAACGGAACGAGAACAGTTGAAACATTGAGAATAAGAACGAGTTAGGAACAGGATCAAATGACTGAGTCTTTCCAGGAACAAGAACAGGAACAAGAACAGACATATATTCCTTCCTACAACACTGTTTAGAATAGCACAAATTTCTGTCGATATCAAATGAACGCTCTCAGACCAAAATGCGTCTGCGCATGCGCGAATTCAAAGTTATCAATATTATTTCAAGTTTCGAGTATAACAAATTCAACTGGTATCAGCTATTCCTGTTATTATCTTTAATTGGCGCATGCGCAGACGCATTTTGGTCTGAAAGTGTTCACTTGATATCTATAGAATTTTTCTTTACAGTTCGAGCGGTCCAGCGGTATACGGGTGATTCCCCAGAAAGTGACAAATTTCGACATTATAAAAATGACCGCGCCAAGTGTTCTATTTTTTTTGAATTTTCAGTGCGAATGGTTTGAGCACCTTCCCCTAAAATGTATTCCATCATTTGGCCCAAGTCATGTATGATAAGGGAGCAGGTGGGGAGTCCTGAAAGTTTAGTGAGCCACGACGCTGAAAATTCCACGTCGTGCAGCCATCAGGGGCGTAATTAAGGGGGAACGGGGGAAGCTTCTCCCCAGGTGTTTTGAAAAGTTGGGAAATTTATAATATTGTTCAACGCTGAAATTGGAAACTTGAATTTCTTTTGGGAAAATAAGAACTCGAATAAATTCGAACTGATGCCAACTTATATCATGTATAGCGCACAACCAGGGACGTAGCCCCCTTCGCTTTTGGAAAGTTGGTAAACTTGAACACTTGCGCACTTGCGCAGTATTATTACAGCTATTTTTAAATTTTTTGAAGACTAAAAAAAAAAAAAAAAGTCAACAGTTGGTAAAATTTCATGGTATTAGTTGGCAATTTTTGGTTTTCTCCCCCCCTCCCCCTGAAGAATGTCCTCGGTACGCCCCTGGCAGCCATAGCGCTGAAAATTCCAGGTCGTAGGACACAAACTCCACGTCGTGGCTGGCAGAAATAAAACGAATTCCACGTCGCGATTTACAGGAATGAGGCAAATTTTGGATTTATCTTGTGTTTTTTTCAGTTACGACAAGCTGCCCGAGATGTTGTGATAATCTAGGACATCAGGTAAGTCCATTTAATTGCTAGAAAAAAATTGTGGTTCGTAAATATACAATACAAGAATAAATTCTAGACTCTTGAAAATAATTTCTACGATTATTAAAGGTGAGAAATCAACTGTTTGATATGAACTGTTAGAGACATTTCATTAATTCCACGACGTGGAAAGAATGTTGAGACAGAAGTATAAGGAAAAACAGTTGATTTCTCACCTTTAATAATCGTAGAAATTATTTTCAAGAGTCCAGAATTTATTCTTGTATTATATATTTACGAACCACAATTTTTTTCTGTTCTTCAGATGACTGGCTTACATTTGCAGCTGATTAAACCACCAACACGACGAGGAATTTAATAAGAGGAGAATGCAAAAATTTCACAGATTTGAAGTACCACACTGAGCAAGTTTACTGGGATCCAGGATTTAAGATCAGCATAGTGTTCTGATAGCATGGCTGAAGCAGTGCAGCCACTTTTGAGCGCGAAATATTGAACCAGTGCACCAGGTTGGTACAATAAAAAATACAGCACAATGTGGAAAAAAAACCTGGTGACAAAAGTTTCAGGCCATTCAAATGCCGCTTTAAGCTTCCTTAGGCATTATTTCTGGTAGTAGCTTGTACCCTGAAGCCATCTTATCAACACTGTGTATTTCATTTCCAAATAAATCGAGTTTTTTTTTTACTAATTATTGAGTCAAATAATTATAAACGTACCTGGTGACAAACCACGACGTGGAAGATTTTGGTGTTTACTGAGCAGTGTGTACTGAAAGAGAGGGGGGTTCATAGATGTTTTACAAATGGAAAAGTTCGGGTAATGGTACTACACAACATCGCAAAAAAAATTCAATATTTAACAATTTAAAATACAAAAAATATACTGGTTACTGAAAAATGACACTTTTTGGAGAATTACCCATATAGTCAAAGGCTAAAGTTCATATTCAGCTGAGTTATACAGTTCTCTTCGAAAAAATTAATCTTCCCCCCCCCCCTCTTTCCAAAAAAAAACACATTTATTGGTTAAATAAGTGAAACACCGTCCCAGTTAAGGGTCCAGCTAGTTTTAGCTGGCGAAGTTCATATTCAGTCGAGTTATACAATTTTTCGAAAAATTAACTCCCCCCTTACCCCTGCCAAAATCCTGATGCTACGTTTTAATTTCGAAATCGATTGAGAATGGTTTAGACGAGAAGTATTGTCACAATAATAAGCCTGGCTAGTTTCAGTTGCTTAGTTTGGCGTCAACACAAATTACATCTTATTGGCAAAAACAGCCTTCTGCCTACTTCATATCGAGATACTTTTAAAATCGATCTTTTCCAACATCCACGTTAAGACTTTTGCGTGTGAAAAAAAAAACTGAGCAAAGTCGAAAGTCACTACAGCAAAACCTCATTTTACCCACCAAATTTCGGAGCGGTAGCTCTACGTCCTTCGCTCGTACTACTAGTACTGCTGGCCGTCGACAACGTCGGCGACGGGTTACATTTTCTCAACGGTACGCTCACTGTGGACGGTCCGGTAACTACGTTTTCGCACATTACCGATAACTCGTGCAGCTTCTCTTCGTCCGTTATAACCTTCATTTTGGCCAAATACGCTTTCACTCGGCGAACCATCTGCGCCTAATGGTTGAAAAGAATCCGTAAGTCAAGCAGCTCGGGTACCTACTACCCAACGCTTACTACCCAGTGTACTCACCTCTTCGTACATTTTCCTTTGATTCAAAGCGCCCGAAGATTTTTTCCTCCTTTTTACCGTCGAAATACCGTGGCTTATCGAATTAATCGTCGGTATTTGACCCAAGGCGACTTGAGTGGCCGGATCTCCCAGCATCAGATCGTAACTCGACGAACACATGTCCGACAGTTTCCTCACCTCTTTGGCTATCATACGTAATTTCTCGAAATTAATCAATCCGTCGATTATCGAATCGTTACCCAAGTGGATAAAGGTGAAATCTTTCTTTACCACCGGATAAAACGGTATCTGAAACGTAGACATAAGCGTATTAATATATGTTGGACTTTTTTTTTTTGGGAACCTCCTTTTCAACGCGATTGCACCACTCGTACTCACCAATGGCGGAGAATTCGCGACGCTGGCGACTAGTTGTCGATATTTGCTCATGTTACGAGACGGATCCATTAGATCTTGTAAATCGGAGAATAATTTGTTGTATTTCGTCGGCAGTTTCTCCCACGTTTGCCTGAGACGATTCACCGACGCGTGTCCCAGGCCCGAGATGACGGCGAATAAAGAATTGAAATTTTTGTATTCTTTACAATGGCCTGAAAGCAGTTGCGATGGGTTGATTTAATTTCGTGAATAATAAAGAGCGATATTTGATTTAATTTAATTTAATTTGAATTAATACAATATATTTTTATTGAAATTAATTAAATTAAATATTTAAGCTCTTATATTTATTAGTCCAGGCACCTTAGATCTAAAAAAAAGGCATAAAATAGAAAAATTGTCTAATCAGCTAGAAATAGTTTCAAATCATGAAGAGTGGTTTCCCAATTTGAAAAAAAAGACGTAAGCAGCCATGCGGCATATGTAGTATTTTTTCCATGTAACAATTATATGAACACATATTTTTCCTCAAATTATAACTACTTGAGGGTCCTCAAATTACCTTCAAATTTTTACGATCTGATATTTTGGATCGATTTTGATACAAATTGAAGAGGACATATTTTGGTCATCAACTAACCCCACATACAAAAGTTGACCTCTCTAGGTTGATTTGGTGAGGAGATATGCAAGATTCAAGAAATTTCATGAATCAGAACTTCCTAAAAAACCGGTTTTCTGCTCTAGCTCCACTCCAAATCCACTTAGGAAGCTGAAATTAGGACAAGTTGGTGCCCGTGACTTACTCTTTCATATGAGAGCAAAATCAAAAAATTTGATCAATATGCCCTCTCTCTAGCCTCCCTCAAAAATTGGGTGATCCGCCATTTTGAATTTTTTCGAAAAAACAAAAAAGTCATTTTTTTCGAATCTTGAAGATCCTCTCACCAAATTTTGAGCGAATTTTATGAACACCCATTCGCGCTAAACGTGCGGGAAAGGATTTTATGAATCATAACTTCCTCAAAAAGATGTCATATGCTCCAACTCCCCTCCAAATGCACTTGGGGAAGCTAACATCCGAATGGATTGGTGATTTGGGCTCATTTCATCGCATGACACCGCAATAGAAACATTTCGATCTCTCGTGTTCCCCCACCACATTTTCAGGTCGAACTCTCCCCCCCCCCTCTTCCCCACCAACAACACTATGAAAGTGAATTTGGAATGTAGTATAATTTTTCCCTCTACTAATCGTACGAATTGATATTAATTATATTATCACTAATTTGAGGCTCCTCAAGCTCTACTCAAATTTTGATAATCCGCCATTTTGGGTCCGTTTTGATCCAAATTCAAGAGGTCATATTCTGGTCATCAACTAACCCCACATACAAAGTTTGACCTTTCTACGTTGATTTGGAGAAGACTGAGGAAATATGGAAAATTCAAGAAATTTTACGTCTCAAAACTTCCTCAAAAGCCATTTTATGTTCTAACTCCCCACCAAATACACTTGAGAAGCTGGAATTTGTATACGTTGGTGTCCGTGACTCACTCTTTCATATGAGAGTAAAAACAAAAAATTTGAGCTATCTGCCCTTTCTCCAGCCTTCCTCAAAATTTGAGCGATTGGCCATTTTGAAATTTTTCGAAAAACCAAAAAAGTACTTTCGTTGCATTTCTAAGAACAGTCTCTCACCAAATTTTGAGCCAATTTCATGAATACCTACCAGCGCTACGCGAGCGGAAAAATACATAATAATTATATTATAATAAATTATTATGTAGAACGAAAAGCTGCACATTTGCCAGATGATTACAAATGATCTGAAACTCCAACATTTGAAGACCACACCCTCCCCCACACCTTTTTTAAATCAGGTAAACTGTAATAGCTGTCGTTTTCAAGTTAAAAACTCGACTAAAAAATTTTTGTAAGTTTTGAAAAAAATCAAGAACTTTCTGAGAAGAATAACAACAAAAGGTTTTAGGCTCGCATGAATCATTGCTGAAAAAAAATCACGCATCGGGCAATAAATTAAAAAATTTTAAAACGAAAAACAACGACAAATTTTTATATAAAAAAAAAAATTGAAACTTCTCAACAAGAAATCAGAATAATTATGCTGATGAGAAAATTAAGATGGGAAAGGTTATGATATGAAAATTATGAAGGCCCAAAACTATCAGTAGCCCCCGGCTCCACAATAAATAGAAAAACATCCAAACTTTTTGTTCTTCAAATTTCAACTATCCCTTTCTATCACATCAAGATCTTATGAACGAGTGTAAAAAATGAGCTCATCACAATTGGTCGCAACGCTGATGATTTTCGAATGGTCTAACTTTCATGTTGATTTACCTATTAGAAGGGAAGTGATGCTGGTACAAAACTCAGTAACTTCAGTTTATATAACAGACAGATTACGAGTAGAATATTCTGGAACTTGACTATTTCTGTCATCCTAACCACTTCCTCATCAGTACTGGCAATACCCTATTTTTGCGGAATTCACACTCTAAGCTAAATCTGTAATAATTTTCAACTACTTGGATAACTTCTTTTTTTTTTCTAAAATGCCTGCACTATATTACGCGTATGTACTAGATTGACAATAATTTGATCATTTACTTACGGGCAAGTTTAATGAATTGTTTAATAATTTTGGACCTTTTGACTAGATTTGTTTCGGAACAAATTTCAGTAACCACCCAAAACATTTCTTTGTTGACGAGCTGAAAAAAAAATCATCTTATGACTCATTCGCATTCGTACACATTCCGACGTTATATTTCACCACATACCTCAGCGAACTGCGAAAGAGCGGGAGTTCCGTAATTACTCTTCAATTCGAAAAGTTCGTCGATATATTCGGTCGATTCGATTTGCCTAAATACATTATAATCTTGCATGGTAAGCTGTAAGGCGACCTCGGCGGCGTTCAGTTGTAAAAACGAAACCGTACTTTCTCTCACCATATCGGCGGCGATCTCGTCAGTAACCAAGGTTTCGGTTACTCCGTTAGTCTTCAAATAATATCTGTAAAGAGCGAGGCGCGCAAAAAATCTCTTATAAAACCCGTTCATTTATTCCCATTCAAAATACCACACAGCGTTCTTACCTGCTGCACAACTCTTGCCGATCGGCGAGATTTTGCATTTGATCTGGCAGCCTTTTTTGTTTAATTATACCATCGTCGGTGACGGAGACTTCGCACAGGGAAAAATTTGAGCTCGGATCGGTCATACCGAATTCTTGCAAAGCCAGCATCACCACTTCGTGAGCTGTCGTTTCCTACCAAACGCGTATCAAATCGATTACACTCTTTTATTCGTCCCATACGTACCACAGTGGGCTCATCTAGTACCTTGTGAACGAGAAGATATTTGAATATTTGATCCGATTTATAAACCTTCAGCACGTGCTCCGGATAATCGACGTTCTGTTCGTCGTACGATATTGAAACCAGATCGGGCTGACTTCGCGAATGATAATGAGACGTGAATTCGTTTTGTTCACCGCTTGAAATGGAACAGTCGTCGGCCGCGTCCCTATTCCAATAGCTCTAATTAGTGACGCCCTTAATACGCAAACCAATAGATTAAATTACTCACGAGAAGTGATTAGCTTTCGGAAATATATTGATCTTCATTAACGCTTTTTGGAATTTTTTACGCGGCCCTAATGTCATGAAACCTCCCGAAGAGTTTTTATTTTTAACCGGAGTCGAATTCAACGATATGGAATGTATAACCGAATTGCTAATTCTGCTACGCGGGTCCGGCTGTAATTTAGCTATACTTGCGCTCGGCTTAGCTCGACTGTTCCTGGACAACGGTACGCTGTCCGGTAATCTGGTGATTTCTTTCATGGCTGCGGAGTAAAGTATACCATTGTAAATTATCCGCAAAGCTTTTTAATACTTTTCGTGCAGGATGCCTAACGAACGATTCGGCTTCAGATGTGGATAGGTATAACCTAAATTAGATCTATGCCAGAGCGAGAATTACGGATTTTTTCGAAAAATCCACCAATAAATGAAAAGTACTGACTACGTGACTCTTAAAAAATGTGAAAAAATGTAAGTTTTTGAATTCGATGGGAATAACTGTCGAAATAATGTTAAAGTTTTTAAAAATTTGATTCTCGAGTACTTAGATTTTTTTTTTCATTCAACTATTTAAAAAAGACTTGAGGAGCTACATACAGCGGAAATTTAATAAATATTGGCTCGTGTTGCTCTTCAGGGCAAAATATATCAAATTCGACTTTTCAAGTGATTTTGAAAGAGACAGGTGAAGGGGGGGGGGGGAGCTTCAATCAGGGTATTAAATGTAATCGTAAAAATTGAAAATTCTGCTCTATTAATGCAGCATGGCTACTTACGATTTTTCAATATTTTTTTCAAGAACAACCGTTTTTTTTTTCAATAATTTTTTTTTTTTAATGATAATTTACTCATCATTTTTAGTCATTTTTTCTGATTACCCAATTTTTTTCCATTTTTTACAATTAGTATTGACATTTTTATAAATATAATTTAGAAAATTTTTTTGAACACGGGTTTTTTATTTTTGCTTACTTTTTTTACTTTTTTATTACAGACATCAGTTTCGACATTTTTATTCATTTTCCATCGTGTTTCATGTTTCATTATTTTTTGTACATGATTTCACATATTTTTCGTTATTTTTCATTTTTTTTAATCGCTTTTGACACTTTTGATTATTGAGAAAAAAATAAATAAAATTATTTCATAGTTTCTCAAGTTGAGGCATTTTTTTTTTTTTTAATTTAAATATAAATTTGTAGCTGAAGATTTTTTCACATTTTAAATGACAAAATGTAATTTTCAAACTAAAAATAAAAATTCAAAAATTTTTTATTCATATTTTTGAAAACTTGGATTTCATTTTAGAAAGGGCTTCCATTAACTTCAAAGACTAAATTTCTTCTCACATTTTCTGAGCATCTTGTGTCAATTACTTTTTTCATGCCTCATTTATCATCTCAGAAAAAAAAACAACGCGAATTTGGCATAAAAGAGCCGAAAGGTTAGTAATTTTTATTTCATTATTTTTTTTTTTGTAATCAAAAAAAGTCAAAAATTAAAATAAAAAAAATTATCGAAACTTAACAAAATTAAAAAAAAATAAAAATGACCCGCAAGATGCAAAATGCATTTGAAAAAAATTGATAAAATATATGAAACTGATTTCAATGAATAAAATAAAAAAAAATAAATAAATAATAAAAAAAAGAAGAAAATACAAAAAAATCATAAAATATCAATACTAATCGCAAAAAAAATAAAAATCAGGCGATCAAAAAAAAAAAAAAACAGTGCTAAGAAATATAAATTAATTCTATATAAAAATTTTTATACTTAATCAATAGATACCAATAATTATAATGACCTATATTTATAAGTAATGTACAATTTTAGCGTCGCAAATGGCCGAGATGCCGAGCGACCAAAAATAAAACGATTTAAAAAAAAAAAAGTTGATTAGAAAATAATCAATAAAAAAAAAGAAAGAAAGAAAAATACGAAAAAGAACTATAAGCAGCCATACTGCATCACTAAAGATGGATTTTTAATAGTGCACAGATAACATTTGACCCCTTTACAACGACATATAGTATTGAAGCTGAAAACCTCCACCTATCCCCTTCAAAACCACATCACAAGTTGAATTTGATATATCTTTGCGCACAAAAACTACACGAACTCAAATTTATTAAATTTCAACAATTTGAGACTTTTCAAGCCTTCCTTAAATTTTGACCCAAATTCGAAGAGCCATAAATTCTGGCCTTAAAAAAAATCTTCATTTAAGTGTAACTGGAAAAAAGATAAAAGCCATTAATGAAATTTCTTGACTTCATTTTCCCTCCAAAAACTCCCCTCCAAATTCACTTCAATTATTGGGCTCAATTACACATATGACACCAAAATCAAAATGTTTTATCATTCGTTTACCCCCCCCCTCCCCCTATTTAGATGACAATAACCCTTCTATCTTTCCTTCAACATGTCATGTGAAGGTGACTTTGGCATATAGTACATTTCTTATTCTCTGCAGTCATGAGCCCATATTTATTAAACTTCTAATCCATTTATTTCTACCTTAATTCAACGAATCGTATCACAATTACCTAGTTACCCAGCATACAACTTTTGAGGGTGTTAGGTCGATTTGGTCAAGATATATGGAAGATGCAAAAAACTTCATCACTTGAAACCCCTATCAAAGAAACCATTTTTCGCTCTAACTCTCCTTCAAATTCACTTGAGAATTTGAAACTTGTATAACTCAATGTCCTTGACTCACTCTTTCATAAATTAAAAAGAATAATAATTTTCGATATTTATATGAATATTCAAATTTTGAGCGGATACATACTAAAGAACTGCATACTTTACATAATTATCATTTTGACTACAAATGGTCCAAGAGGCATAGATAGTCCCATATCTGAAATCTCCATCCTAAATAAATTGGGCTACAGATAGCTATCGTTTTATGAAAAACTCACCTAATAATCATTATTAAAAAAAATGAAAATAATAAAAAAAAAAAAAAATAGCAAGAAATTTGCAAAAACCAGTCAAGAATAGTAGCACTGAACACCGATATACAAAAAAAAAAAAAAAAAAAACTAACAAAATCAAGTACACTCGTAAGATCGCAAAACATAGTTTCGAGTCTACAAAAAAAAAAAAAAAAAAAAAAATACCAAGCACAGCACTGTCATAAGGTTTCTCCACAACCAAATCTGAAGCCCATCCATCCACGTACACACCCTACGACCATCTCAAATCCGTACATACCGTTAAGATTAGCTTTAACCGTAATACTTAAATGCGTCGACGAACGAAGCGTTTCTATCGCTTTATCGTAAGTAATATGCTGGAAACTTTGTCCGTTCACTAGTAAAATTTGATCACCCCTCTTCAACCCGATTTCTTCGGCTTTTGATCCTTCTTCAACCTACAACGCGAAAAATCGCGTCAATATCGTCTCCAACAACTTATTCAAATACCTCCGCCACTCACCTTAGACACGTAAATGCCGCAAGATCGATCGTATCCGCCGACTATTTCGAAATTCAACGGTTCATTTCGATCGGATCTCGTCAACGTAACGCATCGCACGCGCGCTTTCGTACCGCACGCGATATTCAGCAATCTCAACTGACCGGTCATATTCTCCTCTTGCAAACATTCTTCGAAATTTTCCAAAAAATTCATCATCACATTATCGGTCTCGAAATCGGTGAAATGGTTGTTCACCCATAGCAGGACTATAAAAGTCACACGTTCTTTCGCGTCAGTATTTCGGAACCTAAAATCACGATTTTCGATAATTTAGCTTTTCCATCCGACTCCACGAGTCAATGTAATGTAACCCGAGTTCTCACCATTCCATCAACTGGTCGGTGATTCGCGTTGGATTTTTAATGAACGTTCGAAACGTCAGTAGGAAATCTTCGATGTATTTCGAATCGACGGTATTATCTTCGAGTAGTTGGGAAATCAACATGTTTTCCGTTCCCTGCGAAGTATCCATTTAATTAATCATTCGTTTAGTTATCGATTAAAAATGGCGTGGGAGTCGAAATCGCCATAAAAAATCCTAATACGGAAATTAGATACGATATTTCACGCCATAGTTCTTTAGTAGGTAAAACATGTTTGTCACGGTAGACTCGGACGAGGTTACTTTTTTTTTGTCTCGTGTAATGAAACGTATTCGAATGTTTATTCTGACCTTTCTCATTCCCTTAACCCTGGAAACTCACAGGAATTTTAACACCTTCATTACGCACTGTGGCGTCCCTGGGACCCCAAGGTAAAAAATCAACTTAAATTTTATAAGACTGATAATGCTACTTTTACATTTATTTTCTGAAGTAACCAACATAAAATTTGTCACATTACTGTTCCCCTCTCCAATTTCTCCTCTTCTATAAACTTTTTTTTATCACTTAACAAATTGAAAAAATTCATGGTATACCCAAGGGCGTAACTAAGGGGGGGATGGGGGAAGCTTCCCCCCAGGTGTTTTGAAAAGTTGGGAAATTTATAATTGTTCAACGCTGAAATTGGGAACTTGAATTTCTTTTGGGAAAATAAGAACTCAAATAAATTCGAACTGATGCCAACTTATATCATGTATAGCGCACAACCAGGGACGTAGCTCCCTTGGCTTTTGGAAAGTTGGTAAATTTGGAGTTTTAGCGTAAAGTTGGTAAACTTGATCACTTGCGCAGTATTATTACAGCTATATTTAAATTTTTTGAAGACTAAAAAAAAAAGGTCAACAGTTGGTAAAATTTTATGGTATTAGTAGGCAATTTTTGGTTTCCCCCCCCCCCCCTGAAGAATGTCCTCGGTACGCCCCTGGGTATACCTTAATGAAAATCCACACTTCGATTAATTTCTTATTTACGTTCCTCAAATCAATAAAAAATTAGAGCATCTACGTCATCACAAGACGATATCACAAATTACTTTTAAAAAAATTATTCGAAAAAATATTTTTTTCATGAATAAATAAATTTTGAAAAGGCATGTAGTGTGACAGCTTATGCAACATGCTTTACATAGATGGTTTAAAATTGCCTAATGTTGAATATTTTTTAGCGCTAGGTAGCACGTTACAAGAGGGACTTACATAAGTTGCAAGAGAGGTGAAATTGAACTTGGGGTCCCAGGGACCCCACGGTGCGTTTCCAGGGTTAATGAAGAAATTAGGCAAAAATTTTATACCACATTTTTATTCGGTAATTATATCGTAGTTTAATATTTTCACTAGAGTGAGTCATTTTTCTATGGGAACATGAAGTATATCTTGGAGAACTACCTCTTACAATGCTCTTTATTACTGGACTATAAAAAATATTTCGCAAATAATTTAATGAAGGGTAAATTGATAGTACTTAATGAGCTAGAACCTTTCCTACAATGTCTGAAAAAAAATTCAAAACAATGTCGTCAATAACTGCTAAAAACACCGAATTTGCTTTTATTGCTAGTCATATGGAAAAAAAAATTTATTAAATAAATCAACATCGAGTTTCAGTATATTGATGATCACACGTCACTGTAAATAATCGCAATATTTACACGATCTTCGAATAACTTTTATCCATCTATTAGACACTAAACCGACGTAAATATTTAAATAAGATGAATACAGTAAATTGGAAATACAAAAAAAAAAAAACACACGCGGAACTAACCCTTATAACGACGTATCCTTTGCAAATTCCTTCGCTAGTGTTAACGGTACGTTGTTCAGTGACTAAAACCACTTTGCCATTTTCGTCTTCGTGTCGTTTGATATTCTCTTCGCCTTGATGTAAAATACGATAATAATCCGTTTGGGTGATACAAACGAACTGACAATCCGGACATTTAGTACGCATGACACCTTCGTGATATAATTTCTCCATCGTTGGTAAAATGCCGAAACTGAAAATTCCATAAATGAGCCCAAAACGTACTAAAAGGAGAAATGTAATGAAGGCCAATTTTCGGGCCAATATGCTACGAATCTTATCTCCCCTAGGGCCGTTGATAAGTTCCTATAGTATTAGTTTTTGATAATAACCACCTATAGGGGTGGGAGGGTGGAGGTATCAATGTGAAAAATTGAAAAAATATAATAAATCATTGGTGTAACGTGCATATTTTTTTAATAGCTTAAAACGATTAGTTATATTCCAAACATTATGTAAAGGGCATTTTTTCCCACAATCAACCAATTTCGAGGAGTTGAAATTTTTTTTTTTCAAAATTCAGAAATCAACTCGTTTTACCCTTTTCAAAGATCGTTCCTCATTTAATTTTGAAAATATACAAAAGATATTTAATCCATGAGAGTGTCGGTCCGAAAAACATTAGCGCTGGTATCGAAAAATTCGATAATCGTTTTTTTGCCATTTTATTTCATTCTGGAACCCTTTGTGAAGGGAAGAGGGGGGGAGGATTGCGTATAAAGCATCGCTTCAAATAACACTGTTACTCATCAACACCAAAATATATTTTCGTCTTTCGAAAGCTATTTTAACTGACCCCACCCCCATCCCCATCCCCATCCAATCCCATCATATGTACTGTAATTTGAGGACCCACTAAAAACTGATTTGAAATGCCTACTTTGAAATGAACCTTCTCTAAATCTGAGTTATAAAATGAATTTTATCGCCTATTTCCAGATTTTCATGGATTTTTTAGGAGGGGGGGGGGAATTAATAACGCTTGAAAGATGAACTTAACAACGGGCATAGCATTTCTTACAATTAAAAATGAGTGAAAATAATTAGATTATGCACATGTGACTCTCATCAAGAGCCGGTACTGTCAGTATAAGATGAAGAGGACTCGTACAGTGGGTTGCTGTGCCCACACGTCCGCCACAGCGGTCCAGAATTCAAATCTAGCGGTACATTTTTTGTTTGGCACAAAATGCTTCATTTAGTAAGTAGAATAAAGGAAAAATGTCCAAAAAATTTCCAACACTTTTCGCCCAAAACATGAAGGAGGGAGGTTTAAGGGTAAAATGTTATTAAAAAAATGTATTATTTTTTTTAGTTTATTTTATTTTATTCGGTACGTGAAACAAGGGAAAAATCATCAAAAATTTTTTGAACCTTTTACGTCCATAATGGGGGGGGGGGTGAGAAGTTTAGGGGAAAATGTTTTTTTGACGGATTCATTCATTTTTTTTGGTTAATCTTATAGTATTTGGTAGGGCAAAGCAAGAAAACCACTTTCAAAAATTACGCCCTCTATTCCTCTACTCCCTTAATTTAGGGCTTTGAAATGAATTTAGACTTAACACAATATATTTTCCAAAAAAAAAAAAAAAAAAAAAAACATTTTTTAGTCTATATTATTGCATTTGGAGTATAAAATAAGGGAAAAATGCCAAAAAAATTACAACCTCCTTCCCTTCCAGTCAGGGAGATTTTGCAGGGTAAAATATTTTTTCGATGTAACTTTTTTTCTTTCTATCGGCATCACTGTATTTAATATACAAATCAAGAGGAAAATGCAAAAAAAAATTACACCTCCTCTCCTTCATTAAGGAGGTATAGATTTGCAAGAAATTCAAAAGTTGTTTTGATTAATACGAATTTTCAAAAACAATGAATTAGTCTTCAATTAAGTACTCGGTATAGGAAAAAAAGGTCTAGAATGAGTTTATGTTCAAATCTCCCCACTCCTCAAACCCTTGATAAAATTCTCAACAACTGAGGAATAACGATATACTAAGTGAAATGTAATTTTCTTTCATAATAAACCGGTAATTCTAACATTATAAATTTTTGGTTGGGTAGATGGGGGTGGGGCTCTGAAAAATAATCTTTGACATAAACATCAAGTTAAATTACGTATTTTTGCTTTTATTTCCAAATAAATGGGGTTTCCTCCATCCCCTCACATAACTTCTTAATTGGGGTAAATTTGTATCCATTAATAAAACATATCGATATTTTCATTACAATTATCGAAAATAGCGAAATAATGAAAATGTCCAAATTTCGGAAATATCGATACGTGCACCTCTACAAATTACAGTCCATACGTTGGGGGAGGGGCGAGGGGAGTGGGTTGAAATGGTTTTGATGAGGAGGGAAAATATCCTTTGTTCCAGTAAGTAATAGTATCATCTAAAACAATGCTTTCAGCGCAATTTCCATCTCTCTTACACAGGTGTTCCACAAAAAGAAAGAATCGAAAAGAAAAAAAAGATTATTGAATTGGTTTGAAACTTTCATGGATTAAATACGCTTCATATAATTTCTAACCTTCAAACATACATGAGAGACAATGAATGAGGGGGTGAAAAAGGTAGTTTCAAAATTTCTGAAAAAAAGCTCTACCCCTTAAAATGGGTTGATTATTAGAAAAATGTCCCTCACGTAATGCCTAGAATCATAACTAATCATTTTAGGCCATTAAACAATACCTACATTTCACTAGCGATTCCTAATAGTTTTTCAAATATTTAATTCAACACCCCCACACCCCTATAAGGGATTATTATCAAAAAATGATGCTGGGAACTATCAAGGGCATCATATACAACAACTTTTGACCAATGAAATTTCGATGCAGGTGGGCCCAAAAACAGGCCTTATTTACACTCCTTCGCCCTTCGTTTCGAATAAATTACCTGTCGCCACATTTCAAATGTTCTATTCGTCCGTCAGTGTGTTCGATTTCTACGTGACCGTTGATAATTACGCTCCACGAATCCAATTCTTCGCCATTATTCATAACAACTGTACCGGCTTTTTCGACGATCGCGAATACCTGCGAGAATAAACGAAATGAAAGACCCACTCGAAGATACATCAAGGATACTAATTCGTACCAACCATCACGCTGCATAAAGCTCGTCGAATTGATAAGGTTATGTTGGTGAAAGCTTTCAAGTGCTGAGTAAAATCTAGCAAAACTTCTACATCTTCTTCGGTTCGATCTGAAGGATCTTTTTCCAAACATTCACGAACTTTATCGCGTACTCGCAGACA
>VFXL01000437.1:42427-60000 GCA_009761765.1 Phenacoccus solenopsis | reverse complement strand
ACTAAAATTAATAACACTTTTATAGCGTTTGTTTTCGATACGAACGAGGATTACGAGAGCTTGACTCACTACTTGGTCTGTTTCAACTGGCTCGTCTGGGTCGGAATCAACTACCGATTCAATGAGACCGCTTAAATCTATATCTTCGTGTTCTATAGAATGAATACTGGATATGGTATCGCTACCGGAATACGCTGAGCTGGTATCTGAGCTCTGCGAGTCTCTGTTGTTTGACTGCGAATGATAGAATTATAATTATTTAGTAATATAATTGTAATTGCGAGAAATATGGTTTTGGTAACTTACAGGATCTTCAAACATTAAATTAACTCCACGATGATCCATTCGGAAGGTAGATCTTGGATTACAATTTGAGTATATAGATTGCATTTCTGAATAATCGATCTGAAATTTAATAAAATTATTACGAATGAAGAACTGACACAAAAAAACTCCCATAATATACTTTTTTCTACTTACTACAATCATTTCAGAAGGTTCAAGAACGAAACAAGCATTTGGTCGTCTCGCAGTTCCAGCATTTTTTTGTCCAATACTATAAAATTCAACGAATCGATAGAATATTCGATAATCGCGATAAATCAGATTAAAAACAATCGTTACCTTTTTGGTGGTAAAAACATACAGCCGTCAATGAATACAGAACCAGATAGAAGTATATACCAACATGTTGCAAGTTCACCGGTTCTAAAATATAATTTCGACAAATTAAATGAGCTCAACTACCCTAGTGAACCAATAATGAAGAAAAACTCACGAGTACAGAACATCATTGGCTTCATGTTTTTCGTATCTTACAGTCCTAGATAAAGATCTCAAAGCGCTATCGTGATAAGTTGCAAATGCCTCAAATGCTTGAAGTCCGTAATAAATAAATTGTAAGTCCTAAAAACAATTTCGTCGTTAGATTTTTTCATACTTTATCTATATTCGCGATAAATGCCGTACTAACCTGTAAATTTCGAGAATCTGGATTCTTTTTAACAGCTTTTATAAAATGTGGATTAATATTATCGGTCATATTATAACGGCAACCATAAACGAAAACTGTTTGATGTAGCTAGGTGTTTTCCATTTCCTACCCATCATAATACAAACCACTTTAGCGAGTTTCAAATTTATCTACATCTGAAACAATCGTCAAATGAAGGTCGCATAAATATCTTCCACTATTCATCTGAATTAGATAAATTTTCATCACAGTTCAATGCATAAGGGAAAATTAAAGGCTTGATAATGAAAAATTCGCAACATTTCGGGAAAACTTTCAGAGATAAACAATTAAAAGTTCATGTTGTTACTCTACGGGATAGAACGCTGGCAAACGACAACGGATTGCGAACGAATAACGAAACTTTTACACGATCACTTTTTCACGTATATGAATTAATAGACGAATTTTCATCTATAATGGTTTATCTAAGTAATGCATAGAAATCACAGCAAGCAATAGAAAGTTTATGCAACGCTTAATAACGACTTCGAAGTTTTGAAAAATTCAACTTATATTGAATCAAATTTAGAGTATTTTCTTATATCCGCACGAACGTGAATTGAATTAACTCTTTATGGGACTTACCAACGAAATGAAACATCTAATACGATATTAATTTCCACGAAATTAAAATGATCAATTTTTAAATTAATAAATTACAATTTCCTTTCACACACTCGTTACACTACTGATTGCATTCGATTTCATTGGGTTATCTTATTTTCACAACAATTATAGTGAGTTTGGTGGTTCGTCGCTCGTTTCGCTTCATTGTCGTTTTTTGAAAGGTTTCAAATGTTTTGATTTGCCAAATATTGAAGCGGTGACGTTCGCTTAGCACTTTACCAGTAAATATATGGTATTTTACCGTAATTTATGCTGATTACGCTACGAATGACATCTTGCCCTCCAACCAGTGGTGACGATGAAACTGGTTATGATCTTTCCACCCTGCATACTAAATTTTAATTG
Source organism: Phenacoccus solenopsis (assembly GCA_009761765.1). Taxonomy (NCBI): domain Eukaryota; kingdom Metazoa; phylum Arthropoda; class Insecta; order Hemiptera; family Pseudococcidae; genus Phenacoccus; species Phenacoccus solenopsis. The sequence goes on along the minus strand of VFXL01000437.1, from coordinate 58,013 downwards.
GTAAAATAGCAACCAAACTCCGCCCTTATGAATTTAGGGGTGAAATGTACGGGAAACTGTTTTAAATAATTTTTTTAAGATGTTTTTATCTTAATCACACACTCGGTTTCTGAATTCCAACTAGTTCGTAAGCTGGTAATTCAAAGAGTCGTTTAATAGTCGATGAGAAATTTATGTACGCATTTAATGTTGATGTAATCGTGTTTTAGAAAAATAAAAATAGTTATTTCCACAAAAACTGGTGTCGACATTATTTCGCGCTACATAATTTTGGTGCCGAAACCCGGGACTTTGGAGTTTTCGTCTAAATCCCTTCAATGAGCGAAGAATAATTTTGAAGCAAATATAATACAAACAATTTCCAAGACTATAATTCGTGTGATTTTGAAAAAAAAAAACTACTTTTTATTGACAAAAAACAATTTCGAAGCTAGTAATTGCTGAAAATAATTTTCAAGACTATTTTTGTAATCATTTTAAAAATATTTAGTGAATTTTATTATTTTTTATATATATACATAAGTGAACTACGAGTTAAAATAACAAATTTAAAACACAAACAATTTAAAATTCGATATTCTGAAAACATTATCGTACAAATTTTTTTTAATATTAAGTGAATTTTATTTGTTATAAGCCAACTATTAATTGAAATACTATAAATACATATTAAAAAGGTTAATTAAATTTTAAAATTAATTTCTTGAGAAGACAATTTTTTTTAAAAAGTGCTTATTAAAAATCAAATATATTAAACAATTTGAGAATTGAACGCGTGTGAAAACAAAACCTACGAAGTTCAAGAAGTCAGCGAAGTATCAACGATCAATCAACCGGAAGAAGTATCAAAAATATGAACAACAAAAACACGAGGATATATGGTAACAAACATTGAAAATTCAAAACTGTAAGTGTTGAAAATTTTTTTTACGATTTGCTATATTGGTAACATCAGTTTTTTTTACTTTTGCTTAAATAATATATATCCGATAATCATTCAAATTTCGCGAAAAGACGCTCACTTTCGTAATTTGCCATATATTGGTAACATTAATTTTTTTTATAAGTAAATAACCTTTGCGCGATAATCATTCAATTTTCACAAAAAGACGTTCGTTTTATTTCTTTCACGATTTGCTCTATCAGTAATATTCATCATTTATTTGTAACTCCTTAATAAATGATCCTCGTGCGATAACCTATTCTATTTGCGCGAAAAGACATTCGTTAAACCGATTCACAACCTGCCATATAGGTACTATTGTTTTTTTTTCCTAAATAAATATTACTCAAGTGATAGTCTTAATTCTATTTGCAAGAAAAGACTATCGGTACACTGATTCGTATGATTATATTTTTTTTTACACAATATTTCACTAAAAATTATATAAATTTAATATTGGTACCAAAGTTACGCTTTAGATAGGTAGTACCTATTTCTTCAGTTTTCGTCGAAAATAAGGAATTTTCTTAACGCATCTATCAACAACAAATGAAAATGAGGCCTAAAAAAAATAAATCCAGCGAGAAAAAACAAAAAAGAAAATTAAAATGTGCATTAAAAAAAATTCGTGAATTAGAAAAAATAATTGAAAGGACTCAAGGAAGAAACTACCATTCAAATAAACATACAAGTTGGGAAATCAAAATCGTTGAACCGGAAAAATCTTATGCAACAAATATAAATGAACAATTTCATCCATTAGAATTAGATACAGATAACTCAACTACTATAACTGAAAACACCGATAGCGAAATGAACCCCTCAACTCTATCAATCAATGATCGTAACGAAACCCCATTATGCGACCCAGTAACAACCAATAATCAAAACCCTATTGAATTTTTCAAAAATTTTATGAGCCTACTGACTACAAATACAGAAGATATAAGAAGCGATAGTATATATAGTGCTCACGAAAAGAATATACCTAAATTTCGCGGATATCTAAGAAATCATCCCATCTTTTTTCTAAAAATATTTGAAGATTATATCATATCGCAAAAACTACCAGAAAAATACAAAATGTTATTATTCAAAGAAGCGATTCAAGAAAAAAGCTATGAATGGATGAACATTAAAAACTCTTTAAAAAATTACGCGGAAATGAAAGAAAAATTTCTAAAAATTTTTTGGAATGAAAACAAGCAAGAGGAAATATATCAAAAATTTAAAACTATCACAATAACTGAGAATAAAATAGCCATGATGGTGGACCAATTAAGGCAATGGCATCGAACCCTCAGTGCAATGAACGCTTATGAAAACAAAGATAAAAAAGTTATCAAATTAATTCTCCATAAGCTTCCTGAAAACCTACAATGCCATATTCCCCTAGATAAAATGAATGACATTGAAGCAATTTTCTTATACTTGGAAGGTTTGGCTGACTATTATGATCACAAAATTGACATGAAAATGAGTGATAGTGATTACCATAAAAATTCACCAGCAAAAAATTATTATCGCTCATACAACCAAACAAATAAATTTCGAAAAAACGAGGATAAAAGACATGAACATTACGGCAGATATGAACCTTACAATAAAAACTACAAAAACTACCAAAATCCTTATAAACGAGATAATAGATTCAGAAACAATATGGATACAAATAATCGTTTTCAGTGGAAAAATAAAGGTACAGGATGGTACGATCAACAGAAAAATTCTAATGAAAAACCGAAAGTGCGCGAGAATGAACCCCATAAAAATGAAACTCAACAGAATCATGAAAAAGAACCTAAAATAGCAATCAATTCAATTTGCCCTAAAAAAAGAAACCCAGACAACAAAGACAATGAGCTGGAAAATAAAAAACAAATTTTAATTAACTCGCAAATTTCACATTTGACTATAAAACTCTCATTTGAAACTGACATTAACAAAGCTCCCACCGAAGATGTACAAAACCAAAAATATGAAACAACTGAAAAATCGCTAAATGATCAATACGAAACCAATGACGACGAAGCTGATATTTGCGCGATAAAAATAAAAATTCATGATGATGAATATATTTGCCAACTTGATTCTGGTGCAACTGTAAGCGTAATTTCGAAGAACACGATCGAAAAAATCCTAAGTAAATATGGAAAATCAGTAATTCGATTCGAACCACTTAAACAAAATATAATCCTCACCTTAGCGGATAATACGCAACATAAACCGGCAGCCCACTTAGCGTATGTGAAAATCAATTTCAATAAATTCATAATTGAAGTACCATTTTACATAATGCAAGAAACTAACCAAATTTTCTTAATTGGACTACGAGTTTTAAGATTATTCAAGTTCATCATTAATTTTAAACGAGATATAGCCACGTTCGATTATGATGATTTGCATCAAGACATAGAAATACCACTAATAAAACATATAGACCTACAACAGTTAACGATTTGTAAAATTATTCAAACTAAAGTACTCTCCACGCCACTTGCCCAAAAAGATGAAAATAAACCGAAAAATCCAAATAATAAAGCAAAATTTGAAGAACAACTTAAGCAAAAATTAGAAAAACAAAGAAAAATTGGAGTATTAACAGACACGCAAATGAAAATCGCCTTCAATACATTAAAAAAGTATCATGCGACATTCGAAAATAAAATAGGGAAATACACAGAAAAAATTGAAATTGCAATGATTCATGACACCCCATGGAAAATTAAATGTAATTATTCCCCCTCGAAACATATGATGCCAGCTATACGGCAAGAGATCAAAAATATGCTTGAACAAGGCATAATCCGGGAAACAAATACCGAATATATAAGCCCAATTGTCGTAAGGGTAAAAAAAGATGGCACTATCCGGATATGCCTAGCACCAAAACAATTCAATTTAATGGTTAAAAACCAATATAATGAACCTCCACAGTTGGAAAGCATTATCCACAATCAAAAAGGAGGACGATATTTTTCGTGTCTTGATTTTAAATGCGGATTTTGGCAACTACCGCTACATGAAAATTCCACAAAATTCTTTGGTTTTCAAGTTAATGGCCAAACGTACGAATTTTTAGTCCTACCATATGGAACAAAAATCTCATCATCTGAGTTTATTCGCGTCGTGAACACAGTACTCCGTGAAGTGATAAATGAAGAAATCACTGTATATGTAGATGATATATTAATACAAAGCACAGACTTTGAAAACCACTTACAAAATTTATGCAAAATTATTGAAAAAATTGAAAAATCTGGAATGAAATTGAATTTAGCTAAAACGGAGTTTTTCGTAACCAAAATACACCATCTTGGTTATGAACTAGGATCAAATAATATATACAAACAAGAAACCAAGATACTGAACTTGAATAAATTTAAAGAAAAACATTGGAGCAAACGAAAAAACGTCATAGTATTGAAAACGAAAAAACATATTCAACAACTACTCGGTCTTACAAATTTTTACCAGAAATTTATAAAAAATTATCAATCGATAGTAAAACCATTAACAAATGCGTTAGCTAAAGATAATTTTGAATGGGGTGAAAAACAGATTGAAGCATTCAACAAGTTAGAGACGGAATTTAACAGAAAATTCGCGCTCAACAAACCTGATTACTCCAATGATTTTTACCTATCCGTAGAAATCGACGAAGACAATTATGTTATTAATGGATGCCTAACCCAGAAAGAGAACAACGGTGAATACGTAATTTGCTTCATAAGTAAATGTTTCAAAAATCATCAAAAAAATTATACTTGTATTGAAAAAACTATGCTAGGACTACATGTCTGTCTCAAAAAAATTGCATTTATAATTCATGGTTTTAAAATACATATTGCACCCTTATACGAGCCTGTAATCAAACATTTCCATAAAATGGCGCAATTCCATAAAAAATCAGCATTATGGTTAACAACAATCAACTCATTTGATATAATATATGACAAGAAAAATGGTAAAAATATGAACGATATCAAAAGCAAAATAGTGCAAGAAATCACTTTAAATAGCATCACATCAACTTTAGAGCCCCAAATTAATTACCTTGGAATTAAAATAGAAAATGACCTTCAAACTGCGCTCCAAAATCTAGCTCAATACCAACAAAATGATAAACAAATCCAACATATTCTCACCAACATACAAAATATACAGTTTCGCAACAAATATAAATTACTACCAGAGTCACCTCATTCAAAGCGAAATATATTATATCGCGTATTACCAGATGGGTCACACGTCCCAGTATTACCCATAGAATTAGTACCAGAAACCGCGAACTACGTTCATGAATTTTTTGCCCATCCAGGTGCACAAAAGCTAAAATTAATTTTAGAAAGATATGTATATTTCAATAATATAGACAAATACATGAGGAAATTGACAAAAAACTGTCTAATATGTCGTATGAATAAAGTATATGGTGAAAAAAATACCCCTGAATTCAAACCAGTGAGAGCAATACGCATTGGACAACAATTGAGTGTTGACTTATTTGGTCCTCTACCTCCCACACCAGACGAATTACGATATATTTTAGTAACGAAAGACACATTCTCTAATATGATATGGCTTCATCCCTTAATCAGCGCAACCAGTAAGGAATGTATTGAAAAAATAAAAACTGTAATTACGGAAATACGTCAGCAAGATGTTAATATTGAAAGAGTGGTCACAGATAATGGAATGCAATTTTCTAGTTATGAGTGGAAAAATTTTTTATTGACCGAAAAAATAAAGTACAGCTACATAACATCGCATAATCCAAAAGCATCTACAGTTGAAAGGTACATGAGGGAAATCGCAACAAAAATACGCATCTACTTAAATGGAGTTCTAGATCAAACGATAAAAAACTATACACACGAAAAATGGGCTGAAAAAATCAACGAAATTCAGGAATGCTTGAATGCAACCCCCAATAAATTTAATATCACACCAAATATGCTATGGAATAAACCAGAACACGGTCAAATAGAAATTTTCCCTAATACAGCGATAAAAACAAATCCTCTCAATTTAAAAGCTAAATTAAACAGAACAGCTGAAATTATTAAAAAAATATTGAAAAAACCTGGTAAAACGAAAGAACAAATATTGAATGACCATGAATTCGACTACGCTAAAGATTTTATTTACGATAATCAAAATCGTGTAATAGTAACGGTCGATGGGGCCTGTAAGAGTAATGGCGAAAAAACTGCAAAAGGCAGCATTGGTATTTGTTTTTCACCAGAAGGTGAAATAAACCTAGCGCAAATTATAACGGCTGAAAAGATGACCAACAATATAGCCGAAATAATCGCGGTAATTACTGCGCTAGAAATATTAATTAAAGCTAAAATAAAAAAATGTGTAATATTTACCGATTCGCGATATGTGGAGACTAATTTAAATAAAAATGTGGAACAATGGATAAAAAATGGCTGGAAAACGAGAGGAAAAAAGGAAGTAGAAAATAAACAGTTATTTGAACGATTAATCGAATTAAAGAAGAATTTCGAAGAGGTCCAATTTAGACATATATACGGCCATACTTTTGACCACTGCAACATAATTGCCGACTCACTTGCTAAATCAGTCTTATATGCAAATGAATGTGAGCAAATTTTATCCAAATTAGAACAAGCCATGAAAACGTGTGAAACAGGTGCAAATCATTTGCGCGACGCTATAGGCACTCTGCAACTCGCTCGGCAATTTATTCATGATACAAACGACGAACAAAATTATAACGCCAAAAACGAAAATCCAACTACTTATGAAAAAGGAGACTTAATATTGATTACCTTACACCAGCAATCAAATGCCGAAAAAAAAATCACCAGCAAATTTTTCCCTCGTAGAGATGGACCATATGAGATTATCAAAAAATTATGCAAAAACTGCTACCAAATTCAGAATGTCACAAATCCAGAAGATATCAAAAGCGTAAATACCCAACAAATACTTAAATTTGCAACAAAAGCCGAAATACTAGAAAACGCTCAAGATAAACAATGGAAAAAGCTGTTAAAAAATGCAAAATGGAAACAATAATTCAAAATATCAGCATCTAACTGTTTAAAAAATGAAAAATCGTACTGATATAAATATATGCATTTGGTATAAAAATGGGAAAAATTACTATTCACATGCATGAAGTAGATGGATAAAGGAACGAGGGCAGGGTGATTAGTAGGGTAGCTCTGCAACTATGCATGCATAGTTAAAACTTTTTCCGGCTCCCCCGTCAAAGTGCATACTGAATAGTGATATACCTATTAAAGATACCATTACAACAAAGAATAAAAATGAAAGAAAACATACAAGGACAAGAATCCATCAATATGGAGAACTCAAGATCCAGCAAGACTCAAGAGGACACAGGAATACGAGGAAGCTCAAGAATTGATGAATAAAAATATAATCTTAATTTTACCATAAGAAACCCGTACATTTCCCCTCACTATTAAACCGATCATAATTTCATTATAAAATATTTCTCTTAACTTTTCAATATAAATCTAACTAATATAGTACAAAAAAAAAAAAAAAAAAAATTATAATAAAAAAATAATAATAATAATTTGAATTTAATTAATACTATGACTGAGTCATGTATGCGTAATTGGGTACTCCATGTTACAACTTGAATACATAATAAACGCAACTTTTAATCATGATTGAGTTGCATATGCGCAATTACCTCATATCAACTGACTAAAGAATAAATTAAATATGCTGCAAAATAAATAATAAAGTATGAATCATATCTATTCGGTTGTAATAGATAACAAAGATGCCTAATTTTATATCAACATCAGAATCGAAGCCCAATCAACAAGTGCAAGGAACATACTCCAGAGTTTTCTGTTGTATGGAAATTGCATTACCCTTCAATACACTACCGATGTTATGACCATAGGCATCCCGAGTACCATGGCCAGGTCTCTGGATTAAAAGTACTATGCGCTCATAACTAGTGTCGGACGACAGTGTACTTTTAGGGGGCGTAACTGCTGTTGATTGACTTTGAAATTCAACGCAACAACGAAAAAAAAAAAAAAAAAAAAAAAAAAAAAAAAAATCACCAATCCTTTCCAGTAATCCAAAATATTAATTTCTACAACCTGACTAATGCAACAATTCAAGACACGTGAATTGTACATAAATAGCAGGAATAGAATCTCTTATCCTTAATAAGACTATACCATAGTTACCTATCAAAACATAAAGCAGGGCTAAGGAAGAGAACTGCATAAAATTATGACCATGATAGGTAACTGGGTATTTATAACCTACCTAACAGAGACTGATCAGATGTATACAATCGCTGATGAGACGTACGTTATATTCACATAGTATTACGCACGAATACTATATAAACGATGCGAATCATAATCAGCCATTCATTTATTAGTGCATATCAATGTACGTGATATGCACATAAATGAGCTAAACGTAAACATCCACATTAGAATTCCATCAATCGTCAAAATACTGAACCCATAGTACGAGTGGTTTAACGACGAAAGTATGGAATTTCTACAGTGAATAGTCTCTTCCTACCTGAAGTAAACAAATGCGTTACTCGCTTGCGCTTACCATTTTTTTTGAAAATGAACCTATTGAACGATGTTCATCTAGAAAAATAAAAATGGAAAGACGCAACCAGTATCCAATCCAATTACATATCCTTTTGTAAAACTTCTAATAAATACGAAGTGGTGAATTCTCGTCAATTGACGAAATGTAAATACACATGTGCGTTATCGTAGCAACAAGCATAAAATGTGAACATTGCACATTTAAAATATCCAATGTTGAACGGACGAATTCTCGTCAATTTACGAAATAAAAATAAATGTGTATTATCGGCAACAGGCATAAAATGTGAACATTGCACATTTAAAATATCCAATGTTTTTGTCCAACACTTGGAGCGTACTATTACTGATTGTATTATATTTTACAGTTTGTAAAGATCGCATTTTTGATTGTTAAGCAATAAAAGCGATAGTTAATTACCAGATGCGCATTTTAGGTTTCTCTTAAAAAAAAAAAAAAAAAAAAAAAAAAAAATGAAATGGTTTGAAAAGGTTTATACCTACCCTAAAACTACGCAGTTAACATAATGACTCAGTCAAACACGATGTAGCAGCCATCTGTAAAGTGCATATAATAAAGAAAAAATAAGAGCAGGCATTTCTTTTTGAAAATTAGAAATACGACAGAAACGTGATAAATCGAAGGACAAATTCCAATACCACGTGTTTGGTTTGGTGATCCCTTGTCAAGTTTTATTGCCTTGCAATAAATACCTCTACATTTTATGTGACTGTTTCTGAGCTGATTCCTTTCCACTAGTCATTCACGCAGCCGGCTGTAAAAATTTTAAATGGAGCAGTGCGCTTTTACCTTTTTTGTTCTAGTTTGGTCGCCCACTACTCCCTTCAAATTTTGGTGCATTTAACCATCTGCGCGAACGCCGCTTTTTGAACTTTTCCTTCACGTATTATTAACAAGCAACCTGCACTTCATAATACGCGAGTGAAAAGTTAGTGCAATGAAGCGGTGACGTTCGCTTAGCACTTTACCTGTAAATATATGGTATTTTACCGTAATTTATGCTGATTACGCTACGAATGACATCTTGCCCTCCAACCAGTGGTGACGATGAAACTGGTTATGCTCTTTCCACCCTGCATACTAAATTTTAATTGGTAAAATAGCAACCAAACTCCGCCCTTATGAATTTAGGGGTGAAATGTACGGGAAACTGTTTTAAAAATAATTTTTTAAGATGTTTTTTTATCTTAATCATTCACTCGGTTTCTGAATTCCAACTAGTTCGTAAGCTGGTAATTCAAAGAGTCGTTTAATAGTCGATGAGAAATTTATGTACGCATTTAATGTTGATGTAATCGTGTTTTAGAAAAATAAAAATAGTTATTTCCACAAAAACTGGTGTCGACATTATTTCGCGCTACAATATGAATATACGTCACATGACGATTTTTACTTTTTTTTCAAATTTTAATTTTTTTATTGATTTTCTATTTTAATGTTTTAATGAGAGAAAAATGACGAAGTCATAGTTGTTATTAGTTTTAGCGAAGGTTTTAATGATGACTTTATATTTTGAAAAAATATTTATTTAAAAAATTATCAAACAATATAATATTATTTTATTTATATTTTTTAGAATACTGTGCATTCAATAAATAATATTTTTTTTTTCGATCATCCTTAAAACTGTATTAGTGAGTGGAAACGTGACTTATTATATTCAAGTTTATGAATACTAAATTCGTTTCGAAAAGATTGAATTTACATTTAATTTCAAAAAAATAATTTCCAAAAATTCAAAAAGTGATAATTCATTGGACGCTTAGTACGCCTCCTCATCTATGTATTTCGAGAAAAAGTTGTTTCATGATCGCGAGCTCCGTTTCATAAATTTAGGTATTGAAAGTTCGTCCATTTCATAGGGGTAAAAATGAAAAAAATCTCATCTCATATTACTAAGATAATTTTCAATTCCTTTTTCTTAGCCTAATCTCACTAAGAAAAGCAAAGGAGGAAAAAGTGAAATAAATTACGTCAACAAATAACACCATATTTAGTATTAATGAGATTTCAATAAAAACTTTATTTCAACGCTTTAGTACACGATATTTAAAAAAAAAAATAACTACACATCAATACGCATAGATTCAACATAATTTGTAATTAGCTTGGCCGGTAATTTTAAGGACTTGTCATTAAAATTAATAGCGATAACAATAATAAAATATTGTCAGTTGTTAATCAATTTCTTCTCGGTTACCCCAGAATATAAAACTATTCTCATTTTCACGAATCTTCAGTTACAGCATCTCTTGGTTTTCTACAAACGAAATAAACGCTTTCGTATTCATATTGCAGCATGGAATTGGGATTTTGAGCGTATTTCGATTTAATGTGAGTTTTTTCTTTCTGTAATTTAAAATTAGGGTTAGAATTGAAAGGTAGGTTTAACTTTCTGTTTTTCCGACGAAAACAGATTAAAAAACGAGCTAATTAGAAGTCGTTGATTTTTTACCTCGTAAATAAATCCAAATCCTTTTATGATTTCGCGTATCATTTCATAACTCGGTTCAATCGAATTTTGATCGATCATATTACTAAAGTGGTATAACAGAGGACCCAGATTTATCCAAATGCCGCCTATGAATGAATTTTATGATTTATAATTTTATATACGGAGATAATTATCGCAGGGTTGTTTCACAACGAAAAAATTTATAATACCTGGTCTTAATATCTTATAGATAACTTCAATAAAGGATAAAATATTATTCGCGCAGTCGATAAAAAAAACATGTAGAAACACAATCCCATTCATTTTCCGTTGTGTATACCTGAAAAAGGTGACAAAAAATTGACATATAGAAACATAGATTTTTTTAATGAATTAATAATGTAATACGAAAATTTACTTCTAAAAAATCACCGGCGACCATTGAGAATTGCGAGTTTTTCGGAATGCTTTCGGATAAATTAACGTCTGGAAAAAAAATACTTGCTAGCTGATCTTTAGTTTCTAAATTATTATCACATTGGTGAATCCAAGGGTACAACTGATGCAAATTAATACCATGGCAACTGTAAGAAAAAAAAATAATACAAATATTTCGTATTCATAGATACATATTTCTAATAATTTAATGAGAATTTAACCATACCGGTTCAGGACGAAGTTTGACGCTATTAGCATGAACAGAGAAAATTCATTCCCTTGGCATGAATAACCATGTCTGGCGATTTCAAAAACTAGACGACCGAGACCTGCTCCAGGAACCAAGACCTTAATTGATTGAGATTCACTGTGCCAAAACAAATAACATTACGAGGCGAAAAATATTCAAGAGGGTTAATCAACTGATAACTTACTACAAATGTTTTGGAAACTGGTTAACTATTTCGTCCACTATCGGTTGATAGCAAACCTTTCTTTCTTCACTACCTTCGGCGCTCCAATCACGCATAAACTGTTTTAACGTAGATTGTACTTTTTCTTGGTCAGTTTCTACCGGAGTCACTCGTGGTATACAAATCTAGAAATATATATAGCTGTTACAAGTAATATTATTTCCAACGTAGATATAATGAACTACACTCACGGTACGCGGATTAGTTTCTTCCGGATTAATATTTTCGAATAAACATCCAACGTCTTTCAGTATCAGTTTAATCACGCTGTAATTTTGTTCAATACAACTTCGAACATTTTGCAGGTGCTCTTTATAATTTTGAAGTAATTCTTGATGATTACTTGGTAAAGTACTCACATAACTTTCTGAACGAGTTAAACGCGCTAAAGAGTGTTTTCTGTAAGTGTAACAAAGTCATGAATTAATTAACAAGGAAAGTAATACTTAGAAGTAGAGGGGTTCGAGGCATAGGACTCTATGTAATCAATCTAAATGATTAAATGATTACTAAATCACGTTGAGTATGAGCACTTAAATGAAACAAATATAACTCGAAGGTACTTCAATATAATAAAATAGTTTTATACGAATATGCGCTGATACAGAAGTAGGTGATAGTACAAAAAGTTCCTGTGTTTCTCTGTTAGTTAACTGTTACCTTGCGATGTTATCGCTGTAGGTTTCTTTTTGGAGTTACTTAGAGCTCAGTTACAATTCACGATGCAATTTCAGAAGTTGTGAACAAAGACCGGTTGGTATCCTTATTTATTTGCTTTTCAATCACAAATGGATTTGGCATTTAGAAATCGAAAACACCTCAAGGAGCAACTAACACAAACACTCGGAATGCGGTTTATTTCAAAATAATACGTTGAAATGAGAGAAAGTACCTGTAAAAATTAAATGCTGAAACTATTCGTTGAAAATTTAGTTTTTCTTCTTCGTTTTCCAAGGCATTCATTGTTGTAAAAACTTGAACGAAATTGTTAACTCTGACAGCAAAATGGACAACGGATTAGACTGAATAATTGATGGAATAAATTTAACTTTCGATATATTTCGTATACAAATTGGATTTAAATATTAATTAATCAACGTACAATTCGATTTTTTAATTATAAATTTAATAATTTATAGTTTAATTACTTATACTAAAGCCCTACCATTACTACCACGAGTGTATTCGTTAAAATTTGTCCAAAAGTGCACACTTGCGCAGTGATACGTATTTGTTCTCGTTTTATAATGGCATATTCGACTCTTTTATCAAAATTTCGACATGTAAATACATGTAATAACTTCAAAGTAACTTCCTTGTGTTTTATTTCAAATCGTTCAGTTCAACTTATGAACTTTTGTAAACATTAAATTAGTGATAAGAAAAAAAGGGAAGAATTTTGAAAATTTCGCTATTCGGTGATCTTCTGAAATGTGAAAAGCTCGTCAACTATTATTTTGATAATATTGCTCTTTTTATTTAAATTTTTTTGAAACATTTGAAAAAATAAGTGGTATTACCGATTTAAGTGCGTTTAATGACTCTTATCTGTGATCAAGCATTCCTATCTCTTATTTATTTGTTTTATGACTGATCAAAACACTCCCAAGGGGAAGAAGGCGGATAGTTATTGAATTTAGTTACATTTTTTAATGTTTTCTTTCGATTAAGAATTGCCGTAATTACAATGGCCGTATTGTTTAATGAAAATATGAATATCAAATTAAAAATAATCAGCTAAGTTCGCGTTCTTAGAACAATGTATGACTGTTGTATACGTAATCAAATTGATAAGAAAGTCGTGAGTTATCAACTACAAGGTATTTTTAGCTGTATTAAAATTAGCAAATACTTGTTAATTTATTCTTATTGCATTGTTTGAATTTTTATTAATGTACTCTCTATTATGGACAGTAATCATTTACAAACACCGGAGTATAAAATCAGCGTCATACTTTTACAAGTATTGGAAAAGCTGAAAGAAGAGCCGACTGCTAGTAAACTCAAATCCGCCAAAGTGATGGCCGGCAATGATTCAATGCGAGTGATGCAGTACGTTTTACCTATTGTTATGCAAGTAGAAATGGAGGTATTGAAATTCCACGGATACGATGATAGCAGAGAAGGATTAATTAAATTTACTCAGTTGGTTAAAGAGTTGGAAGAAATTGATTCGGCTATACGTAATTTACATGATGTATTAAAATCGCAGTATTTACCTCCAGTTTCTGTTTATCGTGATGAAGATTCTTCTATTAGTTCATTCGAATAAGTAACCAAATTACCATTTTTTTTGATATTTTTTTTACTAATTCCTTTGTATTTTTTTAAAAATCTTTTGCATTTTAAGATACTTGATAACTTGACTAGTGGTAAAGTTTTTATTATATGTGTTATCTAATAAATGTTGAGTAATAATTTCTAATTGTGTTTTGCGTACTTGATTGTAATTTTTTTTTTGAATTTTATTCTCATTATGAAGGCAAATCACGATCTATCCTACTATCTCAATCCCCATGAATATAATTAAAGAGTTGAAAAATAAGTAATTTTGTTCGTGTACTTAATTTCCTTAATATTTGGCTTGTTCTTTTATTCATTTTCTGGAAATATGCATATTTTATACTTCAATTTTCGTGCAAATTTCTTAATCTGACGCTCGGAATATAACTTTCAATCTTTTGCTGATTTTAGTGCAACACTGCATTTATTTTAATCTGGGTTCAACATGGTAACAATGGTAACATTGCTTTTTCGTTTTAGAAAGCACTCCTTACGAAATTAATTTGAACTATTAGGGTACTTTTTTTTTCGAAAAAAACCTAACGTATGCAAATGTAAACAACTTTATCTGGTAGTTCATTGATACAAGAAAGTGGAAAGTTTTTTCGTTTTCAACTCAACTTTCAAAATGGTTTGATTCTCGTCGAGAAAGTTTTCGTACAGTTCATTTTTATTCAGAAATCAATGCACATTTTCGTTGTTCATATTATAAGTAAGCTCAAGATATTACTTATTATTAATATTTAATTATCAAGTGCTGCATTGCAGTGTTGTGTTTGCAGTATAAAATATCAGAATCGTATACATTTTCTTAATTTTCTTTCAATTACTCCATGAACTATTTGAAATATTGAGAAAGAAACGAATACAAAAAGTATACTTGAATTTACAAATAAAAAATACGATTCAGTTCAAAAAATAATGATTACAATCTTTCTTAGCTCGAAAGGAGAAATTTGTTTACATCGTAGAAATTTCTCTTTTCTATTCCTGTAACGTGTATACGCAGAACATTTCATTGACAGTGATGTAATTTATGTACACTTCTTGTTGCAGAGTTATTTTAAAGATGCGTTGAAAATGGACGATGAAATTCAAGAAACAGTTGAAGCAATCCTTGGTAAAGATGTCAAAGTAATAGATTGCGAAAAGAAATCTACCATTAAAGAAGAAGAAGTTCTTCTCATCAACGGTTGTCCTGTTACTCTCGACGGAGAGGATGGTGTTGCCATCAAAGATGCCTTGTTACGTGGTAACATTCCCAACTGTCAATCTTTAAATCAGATTTTGGTCCGAGTTGGCATACTCAAAGCTCCAGTTAAATTAGAAACCAATTTGAGCGTTAAGTCCAACGTGGTTACTCGCGAAGAAGTGACTGTTGCCAGAGGAGGT
>VFXL01000437.1:0-35125 GCA_009761765.1 Phenacoccus solenopsis | reverse complement strand
TCTAAGTTCTCCATAAGGGGTCATGCATGACTAAGATTCTTCGTGACATTTACTATGTTATTCTTTGTGTTGATAGCGTGGAGAACTGCGACAAAAATCAACTCGGAACATTTATTGTGAGCCAATAAATTCTCAATATTCGTTACGGCGTTGTTCACCTCTTCTCATTTCCCTTATGGTTTTTTTTTGTGGGGGGGGGGGTGGAAAGGGATACTTAAATTCGTAATATTATTAATTTAATTTTAATTTTAAATTATAAAATAAGTATAATATTTTATTTTTATTTAATTATTTTGCATAGATTCAATTCACCAATAATATTTTTTATAATTGGTTTATTACATAATTTTTATAAAAATCGAAACTTTATTTAATTAAGAGAAATTATATTACGTTATTATTATTATTTTTTTAATATTTCTTTAAAAAAAAAATTATACTGATAAACTAAACTTGGGGACAAACAGAGTGGAAGAACTTACACAAAAATTCTAAATTATTTCCGACTATATTTGCCATCACCAAGTGGCATGCAGCTTACCGGAAAGAAAGACGAGAAGAAGTGGTACTAACGAGGATTCGGATTGGACATTCCGTACTTACTCATTTTTATGTGAAATCTGCTCAACACGTCTAACTACTAAACGCACAATTACCCCTTTTGGAAACCAAAATCGAAAACTCCAAAATATTAGCAGACAACCTACAACCTGCTGCAAGTTACAAAATTTGTGGCAAATCGAGCATAAATTAGAATACGTTAGTCACTTGTGCTCACTTTATCATATATAGCATAGTAATGTAAAATTTTTGATTTATCGTTTACCTCTCCTTCGACACATTTCAAAGACAATAACCCCCTCCCTTCCACCATTCAATAGTATTTATAAACATGGATTTAGGATATCGTATATTTCCCATCACCAGTATTCATTCAAGCTATTTGAGGTTTCCTCAAGCCTTCCTCAAATTTTGACAATCCGCCATTTTGAATTCATTTTAACTCAATTCAGTGGTTCTTATTTTGGTATCCAACTGACCCTACATACAAAGTTTTACATTTTTTTTATGTCGATTTGGTGAGTAGATAAGGAAGACTTGGAAAACTCTATGTATAACTCAAAGCTTCCTCAAAAAGCTGTTTTTTGTTTCAACTCTGCCCCCTCCCAATTCACTTTAGAAGTTGAAATTTAGATATGTTTGCGTGTTTGACTCATATTATATGAGACAACGAATAACAAAAATTTTTATCCATTTGCCTCCAACCTCCATTAACGAGTGAATCTGAATATCCATTTTGAGACGAATCAAAATATAAAAATTTACTTTTTCGTTTCTATTAGATATCTCTTAATGCATAGTATTCTAGTTTTAAGGTTGTAAGATTGTGTGTTAGTATAAAGAGGCTAATAGAATACGTGTGAGTTGAATAGCGATTTTTTTTTTCAATTTATGAATTATTTTTATTCATTTCAATTTTAATACTTGATTTAAATAGAGCGAAGATGATGGAGAATTGATTTGGTAGCGAATAGCGATGAGTAATAAAATTGGACGACGCTATATCGCAGCTTACTCCATTGAGGCATTTAAAAGCGTCTGGAAAATATAAAAGGAGTTTTTAAACTGAGGAAAGGAATGTGTGAGATGTTCTATTAGGTGCTGAAAGTGAATACTAATATTGAAGAAAAGTCCATGCAGCGATAGGACGTAGGGAGAAGAGGAACCAGTGAGTGAGGATAAAGGAACAAAGCTTCGAATATGTTTTAATTATTCGTGTAGAGTCAATATAAAGGAACGAGGAGAGTATGTCAGCAATTCAAGCGTATTGAGATTTTGATATGATTCGAATAGAAGTTCATCAGCTTCATGGATGATGCTAGGAATAGTGAAGGTAAAACTGAGAAGGTTCCAATGCCTATGTCCATCACATTGAAGGATTGAATAATGTTTTTATGCGCATAGTTCTTAAGTGGATGAGTTGTAATGTATTTTGTATTTTATTTTTAATGGGGTAAATTTCAAATTTTTTATTCCTTCTGATTCGAACGATGAAACTTTGAAAAGTTTAGATATCCCATTATTCCATTGGCGCTTCCTAAATTTTCACTGTCATTAAGGTGAAAATTAAAGATTAAATTTTATAATTTCGAGTTACAGTGGTAAACTTCAAGGCTTCGGAATGCTGAAAAAATTAATAATTTTTTCACAAAAATTTCTACACCCATTTCTACTTGTAAAAGGCATTTTTTACACATTTTCTCATCAAAAAAAAAAAAAAAAAAATGGAAGTAATTTTTCTATACATTTTCATGGTACACTTCGCAAATATAGGTATATTTTACTGTTTCACTCATCTTATCGAATATCGAATCTGTACAGCTTCGTTAAGGCGATTTATTTTGTTGAATTTATAGCAAATTAACACTCCGGTAGGCGTTCGTTGTATATATTGTATAAAAGGAACTAGAACATAGTTAATATATGTATTATATTCAGCATTATACGAACGTCTGTATTACACTGTACATATTTCATTACGCAACATTAATTTTTTTCTCTGTCTGGCGTAATTGAAATAGGTTGAGCGAGTGTTAGGTGCCGGCGTGTGGCGATTTCCTGTACTTAAAAAAAGAAATAATATTTTAATACGGTAATAAGCGCTCACCTCGTTCCATTGCGAGAGATTATTTTGAGCTAAATCTAAATCCTCGACGGTTTTGCATTTCTCTTGTAAATCTATCTCATGGCCAGCGGAATCGATATCACAGTCATTAAGGACTAGTAACGATGGTATGTATTTTCTGGGGCTACGTTTTGGCACATATATGGCCACCGGAGTTTGATCGAATACTTCGTCTCCGTATCCGTATTTTTCGTTGATCGCTTCTAATAACGATGGCATATTTCGAAACTACGAAAGAAAACAGTAAAACGAATGCAATAGATGAACGAGTTCGTGTATTTCGTATTATACATTGTAATCATCGACGAGCATTTATTTTGAAATCGACTACGTCGAAGATTCCCTATACAACGTACTCGTCTAACTCGTTTATTATGTATGAAAAAAAAAGAACGGTGACCTCGGCGCTCGGCGTATGGCTAGAGACGTTGAGGTACTTTGATGGTTGACCGTCGGTATAGGGAAGAGCAATCACTTACAGATCTGCATTGTGCAACGTGCACGCGTTCGTCTGCATTTCATTATCGCTGTTGCCAAATTTTACAGACTCCGAACAAAGCAGGAATGCATATAACCCAATTAAATAGATTTTTCAACGCCTTCGAACATCTTACGAGCTTAATTAAAGATCGTGTTATTCGGATACGCTAGAGTGGAATTTA
Source organism: Phenacoccus solenopsis (assembly GCA_009761765.1). Classification (NCBI taxonomy): domain Eukaryota; kingdom Metazoa; phylum Arthropoda; class Insecta; order Hemiptera; family Pseudococcidae; genus Phenacoccus; species Phenacoccus solenopsis. Next base: position 31,777 of record VFXL01000437.1, on the reverse strand, counting down.
TTTCGAATTTTTAACGTCCCCTTTCGTAACCCCGGATGGCGATCGATTATTGTCACTATCATTCCCTTCTCTTTTTTGGCGATCGCACAGGCTGCTTGAAACTGAAAAGCTTTCATGTTCTCCCTCGGATTCTGACGTTTCAGCGCACTAGTCCCCTTCTTGCAACTACGTGTAATAGGCTGTAGGAAGTTGGTGTTATCAAGATCGTCGTCATTAGGGAGCACTTGTCGTATGCATTAGGTTTCGCGATTTATTATATCGATGTTGGAATAATCATCGAAATAATTCATTTCCTCGTAACCACGATTTCCGCCCTCATCATGTGAATGGTGGGAAGGAGCAATGAATACCCGAAATTAAATCACCTTAAACACGACATTGGCACATGAATCTGAAAATTCATTTAGTAAATGTATCGATTTTTATTTACTCTCACGTTTCATGAACGTTTGATCTTTCGTAAGTGATCGCTATCGAAGTTACACGTTACAATGTTTCATAATACTCGTAAATCATTATTTTCGATTCTCATTATGAAGAAAAATGATAACAATAAAAACCACGAGCAGCCATACCGCATTAATAGAGCTGAGTTTTTGATGGGAGTGGATACAGACTTGTACGTAATATTGATGACCTCTTTTAATCTCATACCTAACACAGAACCTAGAAACGTCCTATCTATTCTCTCCAAAATCATCTAAAAAGCTCAATTTAGATATGATATAGTTCTTTTGGAATAATTATTAAATTTGCGTTATTTGAAGCTTCTCAAATATTTTCCAAAGTTTTGTTTGTTTGCAATTTCGATGCATTTCAACCTCAACATGAAAAATCATATTTTAGTCCTATACTAACTTTAAAAGCACAATTTGAGATTTCTCGGTACATTTGATGAGGTGGCCAGGTTCGTAAAATTTCTCAACTTGATTTCTCCTCCATAAGTTGTTTACTGCTGTAACTCCCCATCAAATTCATTTGAAAAGATGAAACTTGAATGTATTGATAATTTGGGCTTACTCTTTTGCATGAGACCATAATAGAAAATTTTCGACTTTTTTCTTTTACTCCTACCATGTTTTCAAAATAAAAACCCCTCCTCCCCCTCCAACAACACCTGTGAAGGTAGATTTGGAATATTATAGTATTCTTCTTACCCACAAAGATCATATCATTACATACGATATTTACTAAATTTTTGTGGTTTAGGCTCTTGAATATTACGCAAATTTTGCTTCTTCTCTCATTTTGGGTCCATTTCGACTTCAACTTGAGGGCTCATGTTATAATGCTAAACTGACTTCAAATATATGAGATTTTGAAGTAAATTAGTGCCTCCTCGCCCCTTTGGGGCTCGCAATAAAAATTAAATGAAGGAAAAAAAGTTATTTTATCAGGCAAGTACTGCTACATTCCAACCTGCACAAACCAATTTATTCCTATTTGTTATCCCCACCAAGAGTTCTTCCTTTCAGGATGGGCTCTCCTCTTTATACCTTTGTATACCTGCCATTTTAAACAATTTTAAAAGCTTCTATTGAGGTTTATCACCTTTTTTCCCTTTTGTATACCTGCTATCCTTTATACTTTTTACACCTGCTACTCAAAACAATTTTATGACTTACCCTTGTACATGTACAAGGCTTTTATTAAAATTTACCACCTTTTTTTTCTTTGTATACTGCTATCCTTTATATAACTTTTATACCTACTATTCAAAACAAGGATGCGCGCGCATCTCAAAACCGATTTCATTTTGATTTTAATATATAGAGAGATTTGATCGGGAGATATAGAAGATTCGTGAAATTTCCATACCAATTTCCTCTCCAGAAGCTTTTTCTTTTATTCAACCATCCCAAAATTTATTTAAGAAGCTGAAATTATAGTAGATTGGTGATTTCAGTTCATTCTGTCATAAAACCTTAAAAAAAAATTTTCGAGGTTGTTTCACCTCACCCCCCCCCCTCGTAACATGAAAATTTTTTCAATTGTTTCCATTAATTTTTTTTTAATTTTGACTCAATTTTTAATATGTAGAATGTTTTTTATAAGGTTTTTTATTTTAAAGATTTATTAATAAAATTAAATATTATAAAATTTAAAAAAAAAATTAGTCAAGTTTATTTTAAAAAATTTCATTTCTCCTCTTTTCGAGGACTATATAACTCTCCCTTATGCCCTTCAACATCACTTGTGAAGTTGAATACGAGATACTGTAATCTTCTTATCTTCAGTAATCATATGAGCCCTTATTTATCAAATTTGAGCTACGTGAGGCTCCTCAAGCCCTTCCTCAAATTGTGATTATCAGCCATTTTGGATCCATTTGTACCCAAATCCAAGAAGTCATACTGTTCTTCCTAATTGACCTTACACACAGAGTTTGAAGTTGCGAGGTAGATTTGGTGAATAGATACAGAAGATTAAGAAACGTTCTAACTTAAGACCTTCTGAAACAGCAATTTTTTTTTTTTTAAATCCACTCTTAATTTGCTTTAAATGCTGAAATTTGAATATGTTCGAGTTCTCAACTCCCTTGTTCGTATTAGAGTATGAACTAAAATTTTGACCCATTTTCCCGCCACTTACCCCTCTTCCCCTTCAATTTGAGTGAATCTTCATTTTGAGCGAATGAAGAATTCAAAAAAATCCGGTTAGATACTTACATCAGATATTCTTTGACCCTGTTTTTATTCTTACCTATTCACGCTAAGTGCAGAAAGTGTAAAAATGGTGGAAAAAGAAAAAATATGAAAACACCTCCCCATCTTCCCCGAACTCTTCTTCCAAATTAAGTAGGCAACTCAGCTAAAAAATAATCAAACTCGAACGATTCTCCGGTGATTTTTCTAAATGGTAGAAATTAGTCTTTAGTAATCAAATGAGTACTTTTTTATCAAATTTGAGCCATTTCAGGTACCTCAGATCCTCTCTTAAGTTTTGTTCCGTCAGCTATTTTGGATGCACTTTCATCTAAATTCAAGACGTCATATTATGATATCTGATTGATCTCACATACAGAGTTCAAGCTTGCTAGGTGGATATGGTGAGGAGATATGGAGGATTGAAGAAATGTCATGACTCAAACCTTCCTCAAAAAACCATTTTGAAATTTGTATATGTTGGTATCCACGATAAAAAATACTCAGGTTATGTGAATGCTCAAAATTTGAATGAAATGCAATTTTTAGTTATATTAAAAATCCTAAATAAGTACCTGTAGATATTAACGTGAACAGCTTCTGATCAATTTTGAGTAATACGAAATTGGGAAAAAATGTATAGCGAGATTATCGCCTCAAATAGTCTGAAAGACAGCATTATAAAGACCACTTCCCTCCTCCTCCTGTTTCCTATCATTCCCGAATCAGGTAGGTTGTAATAGGTCTCATTTTTACGAAAAACTCAATTAATAATGATGTAGCAATATTGCCAAAAAAACATCAAAAACATATGGGATTTATTGCGAAAAAAAAATTAATGGAATTTTCATATTCGTGTAATTAAATCATAAATCTTTTCCTACTCCTGATGGAAAAGTTTCTCCGGTCGAACACGTAATATTATCACGAAATAAATGTCAACGCTTTGTATACATTCCGCGAGTGTTTACATCGATTCGTTGACCGAGTTTACCTAATCGTTGGAAATTCGGAAAGGGAAACGGTTTGGTCTACGAAACAAAGGAAAGCTACAGTGTCGCTTTGGTTGAACGTTCGACAGACAAACACGATTTTTTTTGTTCGAAATTACAATGTGTAAAGGTAAAGTAAGTTTGTAACGAAATAAATAAGTAGATGAATTTTGTACCTTGATTTAGAATAAATTAATATTAATATTCAACATAGATATAGGCACTTCACAATGTCGCACTATCGTGTATTACGACGACACATAATAACACACGACGATCGAACGAACGCGTATATTTCGTAATTCGCGCTAAAAAATTACACTCCGTTCTAGCGAGTAGATACCGAATTACATAAACAACGACCGAGTTGAGGTAAGAAAAAAACTACGTACGCTGCGTATTAGCCTTTCACTTACGGTTCGGATGAAAGAAAAAAATGAAAAAATTAAACGCACCGAACAATCGGACTCGACCGAGCGCCCAGTTCGAATGTAAATAAAAACAGCTGATTTGTGATAAAACGGAACAAAAAACCTCGCTAGTTGAAACGCAATAGACGGTGCGCAGCCGATTCACGTTTGTTTTGGTACGCGAGCACGCATCGCGTTATCACTTAGGTGCGCGAATGTTTGTAAATACGATGTTTGAGGCGACTGGCGAACGAGAAAAATCGACCAATTCGCGTACGCGAAATTTGTCACCGCTGCACTCGAGAGACGTCTCGGTTACTGCGTGCAATCCTTTCGACGGATTAATTAGTCGAGTATATTGGAAAAAGAAGGATTACTCTTTGTGTTGGTAGTATGTAAAATGACCACGCGAAGCGGTACGATAGAAGGTCACGTTGTCCCCTTTTGTGAAGCGGATCTGCGGCTCGGGTTCTACGACGTAGTATCTTGGTATAGCGCGTGGGCTGTTAGTAACGTTGGAGGGGCGAGGAATAACAGTAAACATTGCATTGGATTCTTGTTCTTGTCCTCTCTCTTCGATACAGAATCGTGAACAATCTTCATGTGCGGAATTACGACGTTAAATTTTTAAGCAGATTTTTTTTAGGTCATTTAATATGAAATTTGCATTCTGCTGTACTGGTACGTGGTACTAGTTTGGGTACCTACGCGTCCTATATGGCCGCGAGCTTGGAAAGGGTAAATTTCTCTATTACGAACGTAGACAATTTGCGAATGGTCTTTGTGTCGAAACAGACGAGTAAAATTTCCAACGTTGGCGGACGTGAAACACGTACACGTGCAATTTGATTACTTAATTGCAACGTATTAAGGTGAAGATCGGAGAAACGTGGAATTTGTGAAATGATACGCAGAAGTGTGTAATTTGAGGATTTCCGATAAATGCTTGGTGTATGAGACGTATTTTACGCGACCCCAGGGTTACGAGGAAATTTGCGCTTGAATTAAACTCCACTCACATGAGGTTAGGATTTATCAAAAATTAGCGACAAATTGAATTTCATATTACATGTACGCAATGGTTGTGGTGTCCGACCACTACTGGAGTCTGGAGAATTCCAGAACCAGACGATCACCCCAACACATTATTGGGTCGTCGCGCTGAGACGACCACTCGAAACGAGCATGGGACATCCCTTTTAAGGGGGAGTTAACCGAAAAAGAGGGCTTTGGCAGCAGCGCCTTTCAAAACAAAAATCATAAATAATTTGGGCTGCCAGAGCCGGAATAAAATTTTAACCAGGCATAAGCCTACCAACCGGACACACCGCGACTATATAGTAAAGGGGGGAATTGAAATTTACATAATGAGACCGGTTATTATTAAAAGTCCGAAATAAAGCAAAAGATGAAAATTAGAATGTTTGGTTTATTAACAATATTGATAAACACAAACTACCGGCTCATTTACAATTTCATAATTTAAGAAACGAAAACAAAAACTTATATATCTTAAAATTAACTAATTAAGTACTTATCTTCTTTCAAGCAGATCTGGAACCCTTAGACCATTTAGTATTAAACATAGACCGCGCTAACTAATGGAAAATCACGTTATCAGTGGCTCCAACATATGAGTGATTCTATAAGCGATTCAGTTCCAAACAAATTGAATTATCAGTGATTATTAAGATTTTTTTCCCGGGTTTTTCGGAGTTTTTATTTTAGTACTGTTGAAAATGTGTTGAAATGAATCAATGACAATGACTTTCGAAACCTGCATTGCTTGTGGTAATCGAGATTCGACGATTTCAAGGTTTAAGTGAGTATTTATGGCTTTTATGCTTTATTTCACGAACTGTAGAGTGATGAAGTGAATGTGTTTTACAGGCTTCCTAAAGATAAAGATAATAATATTTTTACATTATATAAAAATTAATTTATTAAATTTTAATATTTTGAATTAATTTAAATTTATAAATATCTTTTTATTTAATCTTGATACAAAAAGAAAATAAAATAAATAATTTTTTAAAAATTTATTTCACATAATCTACTTCCATAAATTATTATAAATAATATTTTTACATTATATAAAAATTAATTTATTAAATTTTAATATTTTGAATTAATTTAAATTTATAAATATCTTTTTATTTAATCTTGATACAAAAAGAAAATAAAATAAATAATTTTTTTAAAAATTTATTTATTTATATTTCTATATTAAAAATATTTTTTTTTTAAATTAAATTAATATAAACCATAAAAATGAAATATGGAAGTGATGTAAAATTCTCGAAAGCAATATAACCGTGGAATAACTAACCTTTTCAAATAATTGTAAAGAAGAATGAAGATCATATTAAATAATGAGCAACTTTCCATCAATTCCTTCAAAATGAGTTGAATTTTTATTACGTAGAAGGAAACAATATAAACGTAATAGAAATCACTGAGTCATAGGAAAAATTATTTTTTTTACAGATAAAAGAGTAATTTGTTAAGGCGGCGCTTCGGAAAATATGTTGGTGAATGGGAAAAAGTTGTTTTTTTAGTAAAAAAAATGAAAAAATTGTAAAAATAAATGCTAAATGCCTTCAAACAACGTCTCTAAAACAATATATTATAATTTCAAATTATTTTGTTGCGTTATTTTTGAGAAAAACACTGCCAATGAAAATAGGATATAATTTTCATTAGCAGTGTTTTTCTCAAAAATAACGCAACGAAATGATTTTTTCATTTCTTTATTTTAAAATCAATTTTATCGATATTACCTACTTATTTTCCGGAGCACCACCTTAAAAGAATTACGAAAAGAATTATTTAAAAAGTTAATAATCACGTATTCATTTCATATACCTAGCTAATAAAATTATTGATAAATTGTGTTTGTTTGGAACTGAATCGCTTATAGAATTACCCATATGTTGAGACCCGGTTCTTATCAGTTAGAGCGGTCTATGTTAATACTAAATGGTCTAAGCTGGAACCATTCCACACTGAATTCCGAAATAAAAAAAAATAAAAAAAATAAAAAACAAAAAAAACCCGCTGGATACAAATATAAGATCGCGAAGCAATATTTAAAAAAAGAAATTAAAAAAATATAAGCGCGAGATCGAGACTAGTTTAACATAGAGTTTTACATATCAAATTAATTATGTGCGCACATGTACATATAATTAAATTAATAGCGTTCCGTCTTTACCGTACGGTAGTTGAAACATCGTTTTTTCGCTAGTCTCCGGCTCGCCTGCCAATTCGCCCAATATCGGCTATCAGATAGCCGATATCTCTCCTATACACATTTCAATAGGTATCTACTCATTGTTCAATTGAACAAGTTAATTTTGAACCTAAACGTTTTAACTTTATAATTTAGAGATCGAAGAAAATAGGTACCTATTCAAATAGATCGAAAGGGAATTTAGGATGGTCGAAAGTAGGTTAGGCTATGTTTTTTGAATGATCGAAAGAAGAATTTAGATCGACTGGAATTCTGATACCACATGGTCTCAATAACAACATACTAATGTGTAAGCTAGAGGGCTATAAAATACTGAGATGATATTGTGCACTACGATTGGGACCTATAATATAAGCAAGCATGGCCATTCAAAAGAATGATAAACCAGTAGAGCTTACTTCTGGCAGAGATGTGATGTAGTACACAAAAAATTAACATTGACGCAGACGGGTACACATAGTTATAACACTTGGCATAGTAACGATTCACAAGTTACCCAATATTTTTAAAATTTCATTATACTTACATAGATACTATGTTCGCAAAAATTTTCAATACTCTCCCACAGAATATTAAAAAAATTCATTCTAATAAAATTAAAAAAAAAAAAAAAAACTTGGGGAATGGCTGATTACTGGTGCGTTTTACACGGTGCAACAGTGTCTCACAATGTAATTTAAAGATTTTATATGGGTCATGTATTGATTAATCTTTAACAATATTTTTGTGACTTACAATTGTGTAAAGCCTCCTTGGAATGCACTACAAGTAAATAGGAAATAAATGAATAAATAAATCTTTTGAATGCATCACTGCTTCATTGGTGGTAATCCTCTTGGGAAGACGTATGTGCAGCCAAAGAGTGCCACTTTTTAATGGAAGTTATTCCGAATGTGGTCCCTGGTCACCAAAGTAGCATACAAGATGGAATGAATTGAATCCAGAGACCACCCAAGAGAAGTGCAAAGTGGTTGCACTTACACTTCCAGCATCACAAAGAAAAGACCTTCCCCATTAAGTAGGTAAAATCGGCCCTTGACGCAAATTTGGTCAAAAGTAAAACCTTCAAAGGGGGGGAGGGGTAATAATAACCATTTTTGAACATTTTGTATTTTTCAATTGTCCAACAATTATGATGATGCGGAGAGAAAAAATCAATAAAAACAAAATTATTGTGCACAAGATAAAACCTTCAAAGGGGGTGCCTTTGAAGGTTTTATCTTATAGGAAACTGAACGAAGATAATTTTTTTACTGATCTAATTTACCCCTCCTCCTACTCCTTTCAGAGCTATAAGCAAAAAACCACTTTTTTCAGAGGTTTTTGTCCTCTCGCACATTTAGCCGGAGGGGTAGGGGATGAAACTTTTAGAATGTTACTTAGGAAGGCATTCTTCGCATGTATGGTATAAATCATCTTTCCTGTTATTTTTTCAAGGTCCGAACCAAAAATGACCGGGCTATAAGTGTTATCGTTGCTGGCGATAGTTGAAAAATACACGTTTTTATTCAAACTTCATTTTTTTTCAGCATGTTGCACCTCCTAAAGGGACTTTGAAAAAATTATATGTTGTACCTAAGGGTATGACGAAGTTATGAAAAAAAATTCAGCAAAGGCACCCCCCAAAATTTTTTGAAATTTTTTTTTGAAATTTTCAACCCCTCCAAAAATGAGAAAAAAATTTCAAAAAAAATCTCAAAAATTATCGTACGAACATACATGTACTACGTATGATCTGTGAAAATTTCAAAAATTTTCCCTCGTTCTTACTGGAAATATCGCGAATTGAATTTTTAGCATATTATGCGCGATAATTCTGGAAGGGGTAGGGTAGGGAGTCAAAAATTTAGGTGGAATGTTTTTAGGTCCAAAGTAACATTTGGAACCACTTTTGACCAAATTTGCGTCAAGGGCCAATTTTACCTACTCAATGTGGAAGACCCTTTGAAGTGACTGCAAAGAGATAAAAGAGCTTGATGAAACATTTTTTTCAACTTTTTAATGGAGCCCAGCTAAGCAAATATTCTTTGAAACTCCAAAGAATCCACAAAAACTTTCATCTCGAAATAATCAAAAAAATTGTTTCTATACGAGTTATACCCCTTCTTGAGAGAATTTAAACCATATAGTTGGTTTCACCTCTGTCTTTTTTGAATATGTATTAATGGATTGTGAAAGTAGAGGAATACGATTTTCAAATTTAAGATATTTCATTCGTGCTGTCAGTAGCCTTTTGAGGCTAATAATATGATTGGATTATTAAATATCAGTTTCGCTTATATTTCACCAGTTAGTTGGAGAGAAGAAACATAACAAAGAAAATATCCAAACCTTCTGGTTTCCTATGTATAGTATATAGATAGGAATTTATTATTAACACTTAATTTGATACTTAAATTTAGAGAAAATATTGTCTGGGAAGTATAGACTTTAATTTCACCAAAAAATATTTATAATGGTTATAGAAAAGTCACTTGTTAAAATTAATAGCAACTAGTAAATTTTCAATGACACCATCAACCCCCCACCACACATTCAGCATTATTTCGTACTCCAAGAACTATCTGGAAGTCAAAATTCAAGAGAATAACTTTTCCACTTAATTATTATAAACATTTACATCCGTTATTAAAACGGAAAGCGGTATATTTTCATTTGAATACCTACATACTACGTACGTGTTATGTATTAAGTACATAAATAATAAGATGCTCGGAGAGCGCAAAACAGATTACCTACTACCACTAGATGGAGTAAAAAAATCGAAAGCGCTCATTTCTTAGCGCTACTTATTTATAAAAATAATACGCATATAGTAGAGCGTAATTTTATACACTATATGGATTGAGAATTACCTCGAGAATTGCATAACGCCTATATTTATTTAATTGATAGGCATCGCATGCGAGTGTAGTAATTATGCTTCGTACGTGTTCGCTTTCCTCCTTCGTAAATTTATTTCACCTATTTAAACTTCGAAAAGGCTAATCGATTAAAATTATTTCTCCGGACATGTTTAAGGCTGTTCATCATGTTTTCGTGCGATATTTCGTGATCTGGTAAATTAATTTAATGTTTATATCTGTTTTTAGATTGAAGGAACCTATTTCTTCTACATTGATGCAACTTCTAAATTAGATTCATTGGAGATTTCAAGACTCACATTTAATCACATACTGCTTCAACATTTATCAGTTTTCATAGAATTAATTCAAGTTGAGAATCATCACTCAGGTGTTCGAACTACCAAACGTTTTCAATCCGCCAACCAGATCATTCGAGTTAAAGCATGATAATGACCTCGATGAATTGAAGTACTTTGACCTAACGTCTATTCTTTAAGATTTACAAGCGACGATGATTTACTGGTTTCCAGTGATAGTTTTCGTTTTTCATGTTCACAGAACGATTTCTGTACATCGATAATGTCGTGACCAATAAACTTATCAAAATAAAACTTCGTATGATGAAAGAAGGAAAATTTTGTCCGAGTTTTTCGGACAATTCATAGTAATACCGTAGTTTAAATGTTGAAATAAAAAAAAAATGTTTTGATTTAGTAATCTCAATAATGATTGTGAAATGAACCGTTTTTGCATTTTATAAACATTTACGAATAATTAATTTTTGTTAAATACTTCCTGTGTTGAAATAGGTTAATAAAATCATGTAAATCAATTTTTTATCACGTATTTTCTTTTTATAAACATTTAATTTCCTGTTAAATTGAAAGTGTGAAATACATAGTTGAAATGATGAAAAAAGTTGAGAAGAAAATCTTTGCCAATTTCCTATATGAAACACGTACGTGTGTATTAATAATGATCATTGAAAATTATGACGCTATTTCAAGTACCTAAATTAATTTAGAGAATTTTATTTTATTCGCTCTGAATTAAAATTTTCCGCATTGTGAATGTTGCACGTAGTTTTTTTATTACTATTTTTTGCTTTTAGAATAGAATAGAAAAAGCCAAGGTTTCTTGACTACAACGTACCTACCTGTTATGACAAATAAGGAAACTTGTTCTTGGATTGGGTATGATTCTGGTAAAACATCGTGCCATTGTTAAAATGATTCAACATTTGCTATGTTGGCTCTTTTGAATTTCAAATTTATAAACAAACTATTTCAACAATATTTATGGATTGCGACTGATATAACATGAATATTATAATTGAGAAAGTGGGTATAATAGAACATCTATAATGTATGTAATTAGTGAAATATGGTACGTGAAAAAATTTCGTAAAGAAATGTGGATTATAGATTATATGATAAGATGCCATGATGTGCATGTCAAGCGTCACTGGAATAAGTTTCTTCAGAGTTGAATATTCTGTACAACTTCATAGGGTTATTCGAAAAAGCAGCGATTTTGCTTGAAGTATATTAAAAGTTTAAAATATACAAATTCGTGCAGTTATTATTAATCATCATCGTATTTCGTATATAATATGCTATAAAAATTAAGTTTGTCCTCAACATCAATATACTCCGAGTTCAAATACTGAATTAAAAACAATTTTAATGACAAAAAATATTTTGTGTTCAAGGTAGATGAAAAATTTAAAAATTGAACATTACAGTGATATCTTATGCCTTCAAAATGCAGCTAACTGCAACTTAAAAATTTATCTGCAAATTTAGTTGCCTATTGAAAATGCCTCTAATTATACCAGCTGATGGTAGATATTATTCACTGGTTTATTTAGATAAGGTATTCAGTACGATCCAGTCTCAATGAAATACACTGTGTCTAAATGATTTTAACACTCCCAAATGCCAAATTACCTTCATCAACTAAAAAGTATTTGCTATTTCATTTCATTTCTTTTCTTTTCACGGGATTAAAAAATTATCACATAAATAATTGTTTCTTTATGATTTCAATCCATAATTTATAAGATTATGAGTTTTTTTAAACTTTCAACGTTATTTGACGCACAGGAGTGTTAAAATCAGTTAGACACAGCAGTGTATATTACTTTCTTTTGAAACTGCATAAATGAAAGAGATTGCGAAGTATTTTGAGGTATGATGCTTTGCATAGTTACCTGCTTGATGAAAATTTCTGATGTATATAGAGAAAAATGTATATCTATTAAAACTACATGGACTGGAAATCATATTTTTTTTTTTTTTTGGAAGGCTATAGAAGATAATGAGAAATTTAATTGTTCTCTGAATTTATAGTAATGTAAATATTAAAAAGTAACTCATCTGGTAACATAATTTAGTGCAAAACCAGACCAATAGCCCAATAGGGTTGTATTTATCACGGTCTATTTCACATGCACTTTTTTTTTTAGTATAACTAAATAACTAAACTTCGCACGTGCTATAGTAGTATCTAATATCTATATAGAAACCCTAACTGATAACTCTAAAAAATGACATTTTTGAGGCTAACATTCTTTGTGAATTTCATATGAAAACTTTTGAAATTTGAAAATAAAGAAGGTAAGACAATTCTCTTTAACTTATTCAGAACAAAAATTCAAATTATAATGTATAAAAAAATTATGAGCTATAAAATGTGGCCTCAAAAGCCAATTTTTTCGCGTTTTTCTCGACAAAAAATAATGAATTCATCAAAACAACCTTCATGGAAGTTACTCAAATTCTTATTATAAATGTATGTTAACAGATAAATAAAGTAGTATTTTGAGAATCAAAATTACTCGAAAATAGTCATTTGGCAGGTAAACGAGTTTGTGAAATAGACCCCTAAGGATTCATAGAAATTTCAAGAGAAAAGAGTAAACTAAACTAAAATGAAAATTTATGTAATTTATATTTTTTGCTGGGTAAGCATAAAGCGGTGAAAAAATTTCGATTTTGATTGGCCTATCACTTCAACACAAATGCAAGCAACCAATCACAAAGAACGATTTTGTTGTGAAACTGCATGTATTGTTAAGTACAGAAAGTCAATAAAAAATAACATTTCGTTATCAAATTTTTCGTTTTTCAACTTTTTCGTACTACAATTCATAATAATGTAATTTGTATTATGTTTTCCAATTTATGCTTTTAAATTATTTTGCTCCCATAGCAGTATCAAAATTCTCCGTTCTGTTAGTTAGCAGATCATGTGAAGTATGTCAAGATGTTTATTAAGTACAATTTTGCGTGTGTTGCCTAACACTTTATTGACTTCTTCAAGGGCTTTTAGCTGCTCAAAGTGAGTAAAAGCTTATTATAAGTTTGTATAAGTTTTCATTGTTTGAGAAAAAACACCCAAATTCTAAAATATTAAGCGTTGTGCCAGTTATTAAATCATTCCTTTTAATATCCCATGTCGTCATGGATTGCATTTTGTTACGCCATAAAAAATGTAATTTCGAATTTTGAAATGATAAAAGATTTTAATTTTCAGATGCTTTCTCATAAATTATTACGAAACTTTGAAAGTAAGTCCAAATGCAACTGCAAAAGAAATAAAAGAAGCTTATTTCAAGCTTTCCAAAGAGGTAATAAACATTTCTGTGTTGTATTTCGTTAAATATTCAAGTTTCTTTAATTGTTCAAAATACTAACTTTCAGAATCACCCGGATTTACATCCAAATGACCCTACTTGCCATGAGAAATTCATTCAGTTACAACAAGCCTATCAGGTACTTAGTAATGCAGCATCTAGAAAAGAATATGATATGCGGAACCACAATCAAAAGCCTTCTTATCAAACTTCTCGACGTCCGTATACTGATCCTAACTCCGCATCATACGACGAGTGGTTTGGAAAACAAACTGGGAGGTGAACATTTTGAGCAGTGAATACACTCGATGTGTCACTATGGTTTTAATTTTCCAACATGATTGTTAGGGCAAGAGAAGCGAGGTGGAAAACTGATGACCCAAGAAATTTTTACTCTTATTACGGTCGACCACGTAACATGACGCCCGAAGAAATGCGCATCTTTAAGAAGAGGCAAGAATATGCTAAGTATGAGAGCATGAGACATGTTGCGACGTTTTTTATTGTATCCATGCTTATAATTACTATGGGTGAAACAATCTTTTTCAAGTAATTATTTACCGTCATGTAGATTATAAAAATCACAAATCAAGTTTCTGAAATCCGCTTATTTTATCATTTTTCATTTCAGACAAACTCGAGAAGAACAAATGAATGAGCTTATGATGAAACGAGCTAAATTACTGGAAAGTATAAGGGATCCTTACTTCAACGATCCGTCTTTTTGGGACGAAAGAGATAGGCAAAAGCTGGCACAAATCGAAAGAGATACGCTTCGTGAGGAATGAATTGGTTGTTTGTTAAATGTTTTTTTTCCTAGTGGTGTTTTAGTTCTTTTTTGTGATAATAAATTCATTTATTTTAAAATACTACATAAGGAATTATGTTTGCATAACTACGACAGTGTTAAAAGTTCGTTATGTGTTTAGTAAATAATACATTTTCGTTGAAACAACGAGTATATAGCTAATTGTGGTAATAGATTGATTTCCTTGAAAATATTCTGCCCGTCCAACTTCAGACATGTAGATAAGAATTGTAGGCTCTTCAAGGGTCATCATTAAGTTCTGGGAATACTATTAGGTCGTCTTTGGGGCTCGTTTTTTTTTTTATATCTTAATAAACTTTCGCAAATAAAAACAAAAAGTCACTTTTTGAATTATTTTTGTAAAGTTGTTTCACATGTTCATTTAGGCAAGGTTTCCTCTTTCACCTCGATATGTAATCATGATGTTTAATATAAAAATGTAGTTTCTTATAAAGTTACTCTATCTTCCATTTCCTATGTTGTACGAGAAACATTCAATCGATTTTCGTGTACTAAGCATGGCTTAGATGGTATCGGGTCATAGGTTTTGTATGGCATTTAAAACAAAAATTGCCTTGTTAAAAATATTATTAGTTTTTGATTTCTGGTGATAGGGGTTATATAATTATTCCCTTATGAAGCCGACTTCGTTTCTTTGATCAATTAGGATGAATTTTTACTTTGATATGCCCTTTTCAAAAAAAAAAAAAGAATACGTATAATCTTTGAAAAATTAATTAATTTTGTACATATGACTTTTTTAAATCAAAAATGCCATATTTACATAGAAAATGCAAAACCGTCGTAAAAACTATCTGTATAACAAGATTAAACAAATTTGAAGCCAATGTGGGTTTAAAACGCAAAAATTTTCAAGATTTAAATTCTAGTTTCAAATCTATCAACGATAAAGATTATTTGGATTTGAAATCCAAAATTGAAAGGGATTTTGAATTTCAAATTATCTTACTTTGCGTTCATCGTTAATATGTAGTGATACCATGAAAAACGACAAATTAAGAACATTTTATCAGCATTTTAGTGCATCGTATTCATAAAAAATGGATTGTATTTTTCAGTAGGAAATTGATGGTAGAAAAACTTCACATGTAAGTATATAGGTAGCTGTAACCACTTCATTCGCAAAAATCATACCCATTGTACCCAAGTGGTCTTTGTATCTCCGCAGTTTGCAACCTAATTGAAAACATTTTTTTTTCCAAAAAAACGTGAAATTTATGTTTAGAAATATGAATAAAGAACTGGTTCCATATTTTAGTATCCACTCAATTTTGCATTTAAATTCCGGAATTTTGGATTAGGTTCGAAAAAGAAAAACATAAATTTGATAGGTGAAAAAATCACTTGAGTACACTGTAAAATGTATAGCGAGATAAAAAGGAAGAATTTACCAAGATGATCATGTAGAAAAAACATCCTTCAAAAATAAGTTTATAAGTGAATTTTTTAGTCATTGGAAGCATATAGATCATTTTTTCTTTGAAATTAGAAATAAAATAAATTAGTTATTGTTCATTTTTCCTGTAATGTCATATGAACTGAGATAAATGTCAAATCTTATTTTCAGAGTAATTTTACCCTCTGTTGGATGTTAGTCGTAAATGCTGATTGTAGAAAAATTTTAGTGCTCTACCTTCATCAATTTTTTCGAAAACTGAACTCCATCAATGTTTTTTTGAACCTTATTAATATCGTTCGCCCTATATCTTCTGTGTGGTTGGTACCACATTAATGTGTGTTTATGTTCGGAATCACATAATTTTGTTCTCTGAAAATCCATCCATTGAAAAAGCACAATGACCCCACGCGAAAAAATATGAACCGTATCAAATTTTGCCTCTTTGAGTCCGATATGAACCACATTTGAAGTTGAGAACATTAGGTATTTCAATTTGAAGCTTCCAACATGTTTTTTTTCTTACATGACTTTTCAGCGACAACTCTCATAATTGAATCTTTTTCATTTAGAGAAAGTAGAGTCATGATATTAAGGCACAGGGGTTTGAACAAGTTAACTGTTTTCTTAAACATTCATATCTGTGGTCAGTCAAATTCTTCATTTGCTTCATCTTTATGATGTAATAACTTGAGTTGTGAATAAACTGGTAATTTTTTATACTTATTATTCTCTTAAATAGTACTTAACAGCTAATAATATTTTTTTGTAAAGACTTTCAGAATATTTTCTTCTTTAAATAAGTACGTATTATTATTGTTTAAAATTTGAATTAATGCATTACTTCACACACTTAATAGTACATACAATTTAGGTATTTCTGCATTCTTCATTGATGACAATTTTTCACATATAAATGCACCTAATTACCTATATGGTCAGGCTGGCTCTGCCGACAAACGACACCCTTTTAAAAATATTGAACATGTAAAGGTTCCTTTCACGCGAAAGATCACAGCTGAACGTAGTGATGCCAACCGCGTGTTGAGGAAAACACGAAACTTCTTTTTACAAATAATTCTTATACGTGAAGAAGAAGTAAAATTCGTTTTTCGGTTATCGAGATGCATTTGAAGATGCATAGCGTGAAAAATGAACGAATTTAAAATAGCTGTTTATTTTTCAACTTGCCAGGTAGTACAATCACACTGCTGGATCATGAGAATAATCTATGAAATCATAGTTAAATTGCATAAGAATACAGATAGTTACA
This sequence comes from Phenacoccus solenopsis, assembly GCA_009761765.1. Classification (NCBI taxonomy): domain Eukaryota; kingdom Metazoa; phylum Arthropoda; class Insecta; order Hemiptera; family Pseudococcidae; genus Phenacoccus; species Phenacoccus solenopsis. Next base: position 14,496 of record VFXL01000437.1, on the reverse strand, counting down.
ATTAATATATTTTTGATGAGAGAGAACATATTTGTTAGCTTTGTAAAAATCGAGATAAGCATTTTGGCTGATCAGGGACGTACTGAGGACATTTTTAAGGGGATTGGAAATCAAAAATTGTTAACTAATATCATGATATTTTACAAAATTGTGAACTTTTTGTTTTTGCTCTAAAAAAATAAGATCCAACACCTATACAGTCTTGTTAATCTTAATAATAGCCATAGCGAGAAATTTTTTTCATAATTCAGGGCAAGAAAAAAATAATAGCAGTTGAAAAGTTCAAAAACCTGCATAAAAGTTGGCTAACATTGATTTGATGAGTTGAGATAGGAATGCGTTGTTTATTATGATTATTAGGTATATTCTGAAGTAAAAAAATGAATTATAAAGTATAGGCACAATTTTGTTATTTTTGTAATATGAAGTGAGAAGTAAAAAAATATTGATGGGGAGAGAGAGGTTGAAAAATGCTCCAGAAAAAAGGACCCCAGAAATTTTTGGGATGATTATCTCGCATGCTTCATGAATGGACGGCACTTCATTGAAATGAATATTAAATAAATTCACAAACAATGTTCCACATGTTCACAAATTTCATCTAATTTTATACATTTTTTTTTTTGAGAATTTACTTTTAGGCTAAATAAAAAAAAAATGAGAATTTTTTAATAAAATTCAAAGTATTGAAAGAAAATTAATATTTTTTTTGAAGTCACAAAATTTTTTGTTGGATGCATAGTTTTTGCATAAAGTTGCATTTTACATCAGAAGGCATAAAAATTCCAAAAATTGCTGCTTCTGAAAAAATATTTTGAAGAGTAAGTAAGGTTAAGCATTTCGTAAAAGAACTGATCCCTTGAAACAACCAATAAAAATTTTGGCTCTATGTATACATTTATTTTCATTTTTTATTTTTTGATAAAAATTGACTTTTACATTAAAAAAAACATGAAACTGTGAGTAGATTTATTTCAGCACTTGGTTATTTCAAAACTCAACCTTGAAAATTCATTGTTCCGCAAACAATAAACAAAATGTTTTCATTTATATTAGTATTATCATCTAGGTAGTATGCTTATCTTCGTTTTCACAAAACTCACGAAGTTGCCCCTCCGCCTACAAAACAGTTTATTTTGTCTGGTACTTATTATAATTATGAAAACAGAAAGGTTTTCAAACAATGGCAAAATTAAAATTTAAAAACGTCATCTCTTTCAGGGCCCAGCGGCGGATTTAAGGTTTTGCCGCCTACAAACCAAGTATCACCTTCCGCCCCTAAGGCCCCGAGTTATAGAACCGATAAGAACTTTTTTTTTCTTCTGAATAATAATTTCTGAATAATGATTTTTACTGATTTCTACGTTTCTTAGTTTTTACCTCGCGACAGAACCAGGAATGGAAATTGAGGATGAAGAAAAATTTTTCTTTTGCACTGCGTATTTTTTGTAGAAAAAAAAAAAAAAACAAAAACAAAAAAAAATAGTAAACCTATATTTATTTCATTACACATATCCATCTGTCTATCACTCAGGGACCTAAAATGTCAAAAATACAAAACATCTACTCATTTAATAAAATTATAACAAAAGGAAAACAAAAGGAATTGAATTTTTTACATTATCTTTCTTCGACTTTTCACGGAGAGCTGTGTATACGCGCGGTTGGTGGGTTGTGCGGTGCACAACGTATATGCTACCAAAATATCTGCTATCCCAAATCACCCTAAAAGTGCGGAATGTTTAGTGTAGGCCTACAGTTTTTTTTCTTTCTTCTTCTTCTTCTTCTTCTTCTTCTTTCTTCCTTTCTTTTCTTCCTCTTTTTTCCCTTCCTTCAAAAAATGCCGCCCCTAAAATTTTGCCGCTCCAAACCATGGCTTGGTTTGGTTTGTAGGGAAATACACCGCTGTCAGGGCCTTCCATTCATATAAAAATAATGAGAAATGTATGTTACACATACAAAGTACACGATACTATTGCTGTAAAATCTTAAAAATGCATATTTCAACATAGATAAACATTTCAAAAATTTTCATACAAACCTTTAATATAGTCTACCAACCCTGCAACTTTTAAATAATTTGAATGAAAATGGTCTAAAATGTATATTTTTAACGAAAAATCATAGTAAATGAATATAACGTACAACCTAACACATACATTTACTATCAAGCTATATAATAACGCCTTCTGAAAATTATTCTACCACTAATAAGACAGTCAACTGTGACATTTTCTATTTAACTCCAATTTCCCTGCAAAATGGGTACAAATAAACAAGAAGGCAATAACCAGTTTCATTTGAAAAAATAAAGGTTGGCAGCATTGCCTGCGAACGCGTTTGAAAATCGGTGAAGGAGAATGCACAAGGAGGAACAAATAATATAGGGTGTTGTTTATCTCCAGTCAGGGGCGTAACTAAGGGGGGGATGGGGAGAGCTCCCCCCCGAGGTGTTTTGAAAAGTTGGGAAATTTATAATTATTCAATGCTGAAATTGGGGACTTGAATTTCTTTTGGGAAAATAAGAACTCGAATAAAGTCGAACTGATGCCAACTTATATCATGTATAGCGCAGAACCCGGGACGTAGCCTCCTTGGCTTTTGGAAAGTTGGTAAATTTGGAGTTTTAGTGTAAAGTTGGGAAAGTAAACAATTTTTTTGAAGACTAAAAAAAAAAAAAGGTCAACAGTTGGTAAAATTTCATGGTATTAGTTGGCAATTTTTGATTTTCTCCCCCCCCCCCCCTGAAGAATGTCCTCGGTACGCCCCTGTCTCCAGTGCCTGATAGTAAGAAAAATCGACGAATTTTTTAGATCCATTCATGAAAACTTGAAAGTTCAAGTAAATTAAGTGCTGAAAAATACGTATAGACGCTTTTCCAAATTATGTAACTCTATTTCATTGATTGAAGCATAATACTGTCGTTATCAACATTGTCAGGTAAACACATTTTAATCTTTCAATACCTATCTCATCCAATAGAAAATATATGACGAGCTCATACAATAACACCTAAAACACCAATTAAGATTATAATCTAAATTATAATGTTTTTCTAAAAGTTTCAATTTTTATTGTTTTTTGATTTATAATTTATGGTATAGTTCCAAATTCTAGAAAGCAAAAGAATTGAAGACAGGAAAGTAATTTTAAGTACTTTGAAAGCACATCGATTTAAAGAAGATTTAATAAAAAATTGTCGAGAGCCTGGTATACCTTCTATTACTCACAGATAAATCATTTGTTTCATCGTAACCATTAAGTTATAATGATGTGAGTTGAACTCAAAAATCCGCGTACAAATAGAAATGAATTGTAACAAACTGATAAGACGTAATCAACAAATGCTAATAAATGTGTGTAAAAATTAAATCGAAGCTTACGTCTATTCTTTTGAATGAACAAGTAAACAAATAGTAATTGGTGAATTACCAATCTTATACGCAACTAAATCAAAACTGAAAGATGGTTAAATAAATAGGTATCAATAAAAATGTCGCATTTGATTTTGAAAAATAATATTATTCTTCATACAACATTACATGCATATATTTATATATATTTTACATTATAGGTATTAAAGCAACGAACGAAGATTCTGAAATAATTTATGTACTTACAAAATATTGTATAAAAAGTAAAACGAACGTAATAAATTATTATACGTTTAATGGCATGACAAAAGTTTTGGCGCAGGTGTGAGGAGGTTTTGTATCGAAAATTCGATTTCCTTCTTCGTCAACGTAATCTTCGTACATCAAAGTAAATATACATTCAAAACCCAAACGTGACACAGCTTTTGCCGAATAATGGCTCGAACAATCCACTTTAATTAATGGGAATTTACGTTCTATGGCTATTTCTCTGAAAAAAGAAAAATAAATAAAATAACTTTTCTTTCTTGTTAATATACAACTCGTCGCTCTATAGAATGTATGTGTGTGTGTGTGTTTTTAATACGAACGATTCGCATAAATTATATATATTTGAGAATATATTACAATATTTTAGTACCTCGTTTTATCAATCAAAGCTTTGCATATGCCTTGCCCTCGACAGCTTTCATCCACAGAAATTATTCTTATATCTAAGACCTTATCTACTGTTGGGAAATGTCCGAACACGTTCGATAATCTAGTCACTGTGGACAACAACTTCAAAATTTTCTTAAATTTAGGATTAGCGCAATCTTCTATACTGCCTTCTTTGGAATTTTCATTCTCATCGCTAGCTTTGGTGACAGATCCATTCAAGCAAACGCCTAATAAATACCCAGCTGGAGATATTGCCATAATCGATAAACCTGAAACGTTAAAAAAAATGTAAGAAAAATTTGTGCCAATATAGAACATGATATCTCCGTTTAATTTTATAAAATAAAAACCATTTTACATTCATATGCCAACGAACTGTGTACACTATAGTTGCAACGTAACCATTAAAATATTTTCCAGAATTTATTAATTTTATTGAAAAAGTTGCAACGAAAATATGTTATAGGTATATATGTAGCATAATACATACATTCAAGTATAAGATTAACGTGATCTTTTATCCTACCTTCGGGTATACAATTAACACAATACTCTTCCAATTCTTGACACGTAGAATTTGGTCCCTCCAACAGCCGAACAGCTACATTCAGCGGTTCATCTCGGAAGAAAAATTTTCTCAAAAATTGTACCACTTTATCGACGTCTTTGCTCGTTATAGGAACAATAGTATAAGATGTCTTCTGCGGTATTTCTTCCATTGTATATTTTCTGTAATCTGCAACCTGAAATATAAAGGTAAAATGTAATATAGTCGAGTTCAATTAATCAAAGCACGAAATAATTTTTTGTGGTATTCGTACTAATTAAATACAAGTACTTTAGTATAGATAAGGAAAGAAATTTTTTAAAAAAGGGAAAAAATTCCTGTTAACAAATTCACAAAACTACAATTACTAGTATGCACCTACCTACCTCACTTCGTTAAAATTTATGATTAAAAACTTTAATTTGTTACCACGTTTGAAGTCAGTTTTACAGCAAATTGCTAAATAATTATGATCGTTTTGTAGGTGCTTGCGCGTTGGATAATGTTAATTAATGAGTTTTCAAACGTAATTTAACATTTTTTAGCAGCTTGTGGTGCTTTATACGGTAAGCGCTTGCCACTAATCACATATATTTATTTAAAAACATTTACGAATCAAATACCCATTGAATTTCAGCCACTCATGTTTCGTAAAATAGATATGGTAATATCGTTTGAAGTGTACGTTGTATAAGTACCAGTAGATAATGTAAGTTTTCGTAGAATAGGAGTGTAACTTTTTAAATTATCGCTCAAAAATATAAACTCATTCGTGTAAACTTTTAAGCGTAGATTACTATAGTCAATTCTGAAGGTCAGAACAGTAAGCTTAAATGAAGAATAGGCGAGCCATCTATCTATAATAAAATTTTAGTTTCAGTACTATATTTATACGCAATTTCGTTCGAGTGTAAGTACGTATTCTTGAACTTAGCTGAAGTAGAAACTTCAGGAACAAATTTATTCATCGATATTCCTTCATATAAACGTACCTATCAATAGTCAGGTACTTTCTTGCTTATTGAACTTGACCTAAAAATATGACACGTATCTACTTTTTACAGCTAAGTTTATCGTTTCAGCTTTTGTTGCCATGTAAATAACCTCATTATACTTAGACATCTCATGAAATTTAATTTATTGCAAAAAAATGTTTCCTTTTAAATTAATTTTTATAACTGTACTATTAGCGAAGTATAAAGAATTCTTTGAAGATTTAGAAAGAAGCGATGAAAGTTTAACTCATTTTTCCAAGAAAATTTAAAACAAAATTATACCATTTTAAAATTGTATCAACTAAATTAGTGCTTTTCATCAAAGTACTATTTGATGTCCAATTTCGAAGCTACAGCGGAACATTAATCAAAAAATAATTTCTAGTAAGAAATGTACTCGAGCCTCCGTCAATTCCTTTCCTTCATTAAAACTATTGGAAATTTTGAAATTTTCATGATAACATTTTTACAAGACAGTTTATGAATTTTCTCGCATTGCTTTCCCATTCCCTTTGAAGTTTCAAATAACTAAAATTCGGAGCCACCAGAACCACAAATTCCATGTTTAAATAATTAACAGAGATGATGGGGCAGGGGGTGGGGCAAGCCTTCCCAAATGTCGAATTAATAGCTCCCAAATTTTCCATACATACTTATGTTCAATAAACACGTTTTAGACATTATAATTTGAAAAAAATTCAAATTATTCAACTCGAGGATCAATAAATTTCGAATGTACGAGGAAAAAAGAGATGTTCGATTTTTGAACTCGAAAAAAAATTAAACCAGGTCTAAGCCTCTCAAAATTCTCCAGCCTTCCAACATCTGTGCGTATACTTCAAATTAAATCGATTTTATAAATTCATCGGGGAGGAGGGATCTTCAACAGTTATTGAAGATTGTTGTTTTTAAATATTCCAACTATGAGACGCTTTACTTTTCTACTTGAAACTTTATATTCGTTAATTATATATTAAAATTAGATAATTTAAGTTTTCAAAATTTTAATTGAAGAGGGGAACGTTGAAGACATTTTTTGGGAGTATTCTCAAATGTGTTTAGAGCTGCTTAATGTTCCTTAAAAAAATTCCTGTGAAATTTGCAACTCCCAATTCATAAACTGTTGGAAAAAAAAATCTTATAATTCAATATATCACTCGAGACTATCTAGATACACATTTTGATTTGAATTAAAATTATTAAATCTTTGGAAACTGATTTTTTAACAAAATAGAATTAAAAGATTCGAGAATATCAAGCTTCATAATGTAATAATATTAAAAGCACGTAATAAATTAAAAAAATCATCAATTATCTGTAAAAGTTGCAAATCTGATCTACAAAAAAGGTGCCTATAACCTTCACTAATTTTGTTACAGTTGAAAAAAATCATGCATCGAAATTTGCGATGCATTTCTTATGGGAAATACAGGGTGTTCCATCCCAAAATGATCTACTTCATACCTCATATAAGGCAACTCATGTGACATAAATCCATGTGTCATAGTTTGCCTAACCCACATGCTGATGTATGCAATATACCTCAAGTACAATAAATGTCAGTCAAAACAACTTAAAAATATAAAAAATGTATCTAAGTATAGTAAATTTTTCCAATTTACCCGAACAATATATTTTTTCAAATTTTCTATTCGTATTTAGAGCTTCTCAAGGACATTTACACTAAAATGTGATAAAACGAAGTCTACAAAAAATTTTCAAAACATTGAATCAATAAAGAATTTTTTCAACTTATCCACAAAAATGTGAACAAACGACTCATTTTACTCGTAGTTTTTTACAATTCTTTCGTTATATCTCCCCATCTATCCGCTACACTGGCACAATTTTTTTTTCAGTAATACTACATTGCATATTTAACATTTTGGGAAAAACTGCATATGTTTTCAGCTTTTATATCGGGGACTTAAGCAAGTAGGATAGGCAAACCATCAAACACGAATGTCACACGAGTAATTTTACATATGGTACGAAGGAGCTCATATTAAAATGAAGCACACTGTATTACCATCGTTACTGAAAATGTTAAATAGAGTGTAATTATTTTTTTCATCATGGTTTTGTGTCATCAGCTGATCTAGGAAGCTTAAAACTGTCAATTGAAAGTAAAACTCAATCTTTTCTTTTCCCAAATTATAGGTACTCAAACAGGCAGTGAATTTATTTATTCAGAGATTGCATAGCTTTCCACTAGTATTTTTCAGACTTGAACGATAACTTTCACTTTTCACTATTTTCCAATTTCCACGTAAACAATAGTATCTCTAGATTGCGAAAAACTCGCTCAAAATTACCTCAGCATTTCATACGCGCCATACTATACTGTGCGTCCAAGTGATTCGGATACAATCAACGTAAAAATCTCAGTTTGTTGATAACATAGGAAGAGTTATACTACAATTTTTTGATCAGAAATTATTTTTTAAATTACTTTAATGAATTTTAAAGTTGATTAATTCATTTCAATCGCATTACAATTTCTTGGCATGTGAAGAAATCAATTTTAAATAATTGCAAAAAAGATTTTTTCACTGATTGTACCCGAATCATTTGGACGAGCGGTATAATTATTTCATCCATTTAAATAGGCACTCGTATATACCGAGAAAATAAATTCATGGATCGTAGATCGTAGATCGCAAAAAATAATGAAATGAACTTTCCGAAGGCTATTGAATTGTTTACTAATTCTTGAAAGAAATTACTACCGCAGTACCTGATAAATTTCTGCAATAAAATTCCGACAATGAAAATCATCGAGGAAAAAGTTGTTCGGAAATAAACTGCGAGGGAATTAATTATTTTATTGAGGTAAACATGTAGATACCTAATTGATAAATGAACGTGAGATAAATATGTAGCAAGTAGGTAATAATAAGTAGGAAGTGTTTTATGAATCAAAGCTTTCAAATGCAACTATATTTCCCAAAAAACGGCGATATTTGAATATTTGTCAAATAAAAAAACTTTCCTGGATATGAAGTTAAATTGTGTTTCTACCTTCATTTTATCATGCTGTAAGAGTGTTACAATTTAATATAATATGAATTTATTCATCAACATATTCGCGATTTTGGTCAATTTTTACATTTTTTTCTAAATAAATTCATTTTAGGTCGCTCGACAACTAGGGCCATTTGCGACCGATAATATTTACAAATGAGTTTTTATGGATAGAACTACTCCATTAACGGTAAATTATTGTGAGTAATTTATATATGGAATGAAATTTTAAGAATACAATTAATTTATCAATGGTTTCAGTATTGTTTTATAGAATTTTCTTGATATTTTATGCTGGTCTGAGGAGGTTGTACTTTGAGCACTCGACAATTAGGTGGCTGATGTTAAAAAATACCGTTGCTATTTTTTTTAGGATTTTAAAATGGCATCATAAACAAGAAATCAAGAAACCGGCAAACATCTGTTTAAAAATCTATTTTGTTGGTAAATTAATAAAAAAAATAAAAGGTAAGTATTCAATGGTGTAATAATTTGGCAAATTATTTTTTTCAAGATATCGTTTTTCTACCGACACAGATGCCAAAAAATCAATTTTTCGTGTCATAACAAAATATTTACATCGTGTTATTTCGAGAATTCACGATCATTATTTTTCTTGGTAACGTGCTGCTCAAAATAGAGATCAACAGGGGTTAAAATTCTGTTGAAAAAAAAAATGTCTTAAGAATTGAATCGTTATTCAAACAATTCCTTCTCAATACTTAATTAATTTTTAAAACACAATTGTACGCGCTAAATTAAATAGTAATCGGATTTAAGTCGAACCTTGTGAAAAAAGTTGAATTTTAATAAGCTTACCATGTCTGTACTGCCAGTGTAACACCCATGGTACCCGATATTGCCATAACTAGCATTTATAATAGGTAAGGTTTCAGTTTCCATTTTAAAAATATCACCGAACAGAAAAAATCGATGTTAAATAAATAATAAAAATTAAACTTGGAAATTAAATTAATAATTTAAACAGTCAAGCGGACAAAATCATACGGAAATAAAGATAATGACGAGCACGTGGCGCAATATCAGTTTTACAGTTGATTTGGTACTGTGTAAAAATTTTCAGCGGCAGCTTTTAAAACGAATCGTATTGTTGGAAAAAACACGCATGTGAAGTACGGAACGAGTCTGGCTATGTTAATCATTTCCCCACCTAAAAATTGTTCCGTTAATATTGTTCTCGCTTATTGGTATTGGTGAGTTTATTATGGTATCGGTAGACGGTAGTGCATAGAAATCGCGAGTACAGTCATTGTCCATTGTATAACGTTCAAGTACCGTGATGTACATTTTTATTCGCATATTATAATACGATGTATCAATTACTGTCTTGTCGAAGATGTGAACTCTTCACTTTCGTTTTTTTTTTCAGAGGTATAACGTATAATTTTTTTTATTACGCAGTTTCCATAGGTAGAATGTTTATGCGAAATCATAAATTTGGATCTACATATATGAACAAGTGTTTAATGTAGTGGAAATGAGGTCATAAAGATTAAATGATTACAATAAAAATGTGGAACGCAACTTATGGATATTTTTATCCAGATTATTTGTTTAATTTTGTTCCAAGAATCAAACCTGTTCGATTTCTGAGAGGTCAGCATTTTTTGAAATTTATTTCCAAATCGTAACTGTTGCATTACAGGTATATGTAACGATGATCTTTGGAGAGAGTGAAGCGGATACTTCGCCGCACCCTTGAACTTCTTGGAGGGGCATAGAAGTCATAAAGTAAAAATTTTATGATTTTTCACAATTTTCGTTTTACTGTAAAATGTAGAGGAAATGATTCAATGGATGAATTCAAGGAAAAATAATACCATAGATTAACCATACTTGGTAGTGATCGAGAAAAAAAAGTTCGATCTCGATCATATCGATATCTCTTCGGAGATCGTGATATCGATATAAAATTTAAGATCGAGATCGAAATCACAGAAATCAGTAAAAATTCTAAATAAAAATGATGAGTCCAAATCCAACAAAAAAAACTAAACTAAAAATTTGGCTAGAAATCCACGAAGCAGAAGCCAAAAATTGAAAAAAAAAATCCATCACATATTTACATTTATTTACACTTGGACTTGGACTTACGATTTAGGATTTACTAGATTAGGACTGTAAAGTGAGAATAATTTTTAATTTAATTGAAAGAATTTCAATACGCGTGTTGAAGATACTAAAACCCAAAAGAGAGGTTCTTTTTCGATCATTTCGATCTTTTCGATCTCGATCATATCGATATCAAATTTTACTCGATCTCTCGTTCACTAATACTTGGAAGGCTCTTTGCCTCATAAAAATGTATCACTCATGAAAAATCAGAAACATAATGTAAAAATAGTTTTATACTTTCAACATAGATAGCGTTCATCATATTCACTGCTAAATTATTACATTTGACCATTGGTGGGGGCGATGACATTGACGAATATTCACTAATCGCTTTCTACCCTAGTACCTACCAAGTGGAATCGCTGCGGGGCGAGGAATAATATACTGAAGCGCTATCTTTGAACGAGCTTCTGAACTAACTCATTCTTAGCTCCTCTTCAACAAATTATCAGGGCTTAAGTTTTTAAGGGAATGGGATATCTAGGTATGCTTAATGTATGATATTATTTTTTCATTGAATTAGCGTATAAACTATTTTTATCCAAAAAACGTAAAGGCTTTGGTCATTTAGTAGAATGAGGCCAAGATTGGGGAAAGTGAAGAAATGTATATTTTGAGGGTAGGGGGCTATTTTTTCATTACTGTGTATTTTGTATTTTTTTTTCTGTCAGACGAATGGGAGGCAAGCTGATGAGATAAAATATGAAGAATTGAATTTGGTGGTCACATCACACTTTACACACATTTGTTTCTATGACTACGAAATAGTTTTCTTTTACATACTACATATTTTAGTTGTCGATCAAACTAAAGAATCAAGACTTCCATTAAATCTAAACCGAAGGAAAATGTATTAATTCGAACAAAAGTTTAGGTACGATTAAGAATATTTATTTAATTACTTACATAATCACTTTTGAGGGTCGCTGCTATAGGATATGTAGGAGAGTTGGAAGGTATTAATTATTTAGAAAAAATATATTTTCAGTTCTCAGACAAAATATATAGGGAAGGAGTAATTTTTTTCAAGACAAATTCCAACCAGCCCACAAAAAAAAATTTACAACTAAGATATACCAATAATAAAATCAAATTTTTATTTGAATACCTATTTCAAATTGCGATTTTTAATTTAATTCAAATTGTACTGCGAGTACGTCGACACACCGGACTTTTTATATGGACTAAAATTCAAAAGAGATGTAAGAGGATTCAGTTGCGACTTTATATTCAAGTACCCATTTTCATGGGCTGCGGTAATTTGAAAACAACCGGTTTATTTAAATACTTGAAGTAGTATATAGTTTTAAAAAATCAAAATTTATTCCCCTATACTCTTAAAAATTGATTTTTGAATTTTTTCGTGGTGCGAGAGGTTACTTTAATTAACCGTTTCAAAATTAAATCACAAGAAGTAAATACCAGAGAAAAAAATCGTCAAACCCCTCCCCTAAATTGGTAGTGAAGAGTTACTCCTCAAAACATAATAGTCACCATAGCCCTTATATACCTAATTACCTAATATTAAAACTATTCAGTTATCAAATGAAATGATAGGAACCTATTCATACGAATTAAGACCAGACGAGAAAACAAGAAAAACATTGTGGTAGGTAGAAACTAAAAACAAGTCGAACTAGTCTCATTAAACAAAATTCGAGTACTCAATGTAAAAACTGTCAACATTAAACCAGCCGCATCGTAATGGAAAATACCACATAAATAAAATAAAATAACCCTCATGAAATTCAAGAGAACGCCAATACGACACGCGACACGCGTCACCAATACGAAGAAATATAAAAATGAGCAGGAAGAACGGATCACAAACTCAATGAAAGAAATCAATAGAATTTCAAATAACTTGGTAAACTTCTTTTCACCAATATTGAAAAGGAAGTGCCATACTATTAACTACATATAGGCTGTATAAGTATATACAATGTTTTTTAATTCAATCAATTATTCTTTTCCTTTTCTGGAATATTATATGATAGCATTTACTTAATAGTAAGTATACTTATCACGGAAAATCATGAACCTATTTTTCCATTTTCGATTCGTTATACGAATTCATTATCGTAGTAACTACGAGACCATGGATGTTGTTCAGTTAGTATTCATTAATGACTCATAGAGCGACAGAGCAATAGAAAATTAGGAGTTTGACGAAGAGAAACAATTCCAGTTATTATTTTCTCATTTATACGTATAAATCGTATCGGAATTCCCATTATCCTTTCTATCGTAAAGTCTTCCTTAGGATCATTCATCTAACCTTCATTACTCACATCGTCATATCTCATATAATGTATCAAACCTATGTAAGTATTTCAATGAATGCTTTATATAATATGTTGGTAAACTGTAACGTACTTACTGCTTACCCAAGCCTGGTTATGGTTCATTTAGATTTTTCTTTAAAGCACAAATGCTACATTTTCAAAAAAAATCTTCGAGTTTCTGAAGGTTAGATTTATACGTACCATTATAAATATCTCTAATATATATCTTTCCAATAGTCAATGCATGCGTAGTGGAGCAAAGGATCAATTGAACGTGCATCTATATGCATACAATTGAAAAACATGTTATTTAATTTAGTGACATGCATCAGTTCGTGTTATGATTTCGTGCTGGGTAAAGCTATACTATGTACTGTTGTAATAGGTAATAAATTTCAAACGCAAATACTCAGATTAATTCAACACAACGATAGAAATATTGAAATCTGTTTTGCAGCAGCCACACCTTTCAGTAATATATTCGCCTTGAATTTAAATCATAGGATCATTCGTCTACGTTATTGTTACCGCCCATCCAAGCTCACATTGTCGAAGAAAACAATAAGTAATAAAACACACTACAGGTTGAAAGTGTTATGAATTATTGTAAACACTGCAGTAATCTTCAAGAAATTCTGCGATCATCGGCAATGACTGTATTGAAAAACTTTGCTGAGAACCTTTGAACTCGCTCGTACAATGAAATTAGACTATAGATTGTTTTTAATAGATTTATAATTAATAGTTCCATTTTACATAGAACGATGACCTCAAAAATCTTTGAATTCTTGACTATACACTTCTTCTTGTAACTCTAGAAGAGGAACTTCGTCGTATTCTTCGAAATTACTAGTATCTTCTATGCCTTTGATTTCGGGTACATAAGGCGCCGGTACCTTTCTTTCAAAGAGATCCATCCAACGTATAGTTTGAAACCATTCGTGCATCTTGACGCCATCAGTACCCGCAGCGGAAGAACCGAGTCTTTTCTTCTCGTCCGGAATCAATAATTGTCTAATAACATCCTTCAAAACAGGATTAAAAGTATTCGGGTATTTGACCCTAGCGTTCATAATTTTTTCGAAAATTTTCATCGGTTCTTCGGACGCAAAAGGTGGTTTTCCACTACACATTTCATATATAAGTATACCCAACGCCCCCAATCACACGAATACGAATAGCCAACATTCTTGATCACCTCTGGCGCTAGGTACTCGGGCGTACCGCACATCGTGATAGTTTTTTTGTCGTCGATACGTTTGGCAAACCCGAAGTCTGTAATTTTCAGATATCCTTTACCATCGATGAGTAAATTCTCTGGTTTCAAATCTCGATAAACGATTCCCAAATAATGTAAGTATTCGAAAGATAATACCACTTGAGCGGCGTAAAAGCGTGCCTGGATCTCTGGGTACTTACCGACGCTCTGCAAATTGGTAAACATTTCACCTCCTGGGATGAACTCCAGCACGAAA
>VFXL01000442.1:0-27280 GCA_009761765.1 Phenacoccus solenopsis | reverse complement strand
CCGCTATTGTGGCTCTAATCCACTGAATAAACTTTCATATGTATTACCAGAATAGAGGACAAGTTGGTCATTGCTGAGGTTCGGGTTGCCTAGGTATTATATCGTACTTGTGTTTTGTTTATTCTTTCTATCATTCCTTCGTTCGTTCGTTCAAGGAGGAAACAAGTTATACGAATGGAAAATTCTTTTATTTCTATACTACGGAAGACATAAGATAATCCTTTTTTTCTCGACATTGAGTGTATTCAATTGTGGAAAATTTACACAGAAGAAAGAAATGTAAGGTTTATTTCAGAATAGAAAGTTTTTAAACGTAGGGACGAACTGAACATCTGAGAGAACAGTGGGAAATTCGGTTTAATTTAATTCAACGCGTTGATCCGTTTAGAAATCCTCGTTGTTTTATGGTTCAAGTATTTAAATGTTTCAGAGGGAAGAAACGCGGTTCAACTTATTGCTAACAACGAAAAAAAGAGTATAAAATTGTTTTCATAATTGACATTATTTCGAATTTATTTTTCGATATATTTTGGTTTGGAGAAAGAAGATACTTTTTCTCTCTATCATTCTAAAGTTGAATTGACAATGAAAAAGGTTGTTACATAATCATTATCATAATCAGTATAATAAAACAATACCTTTTGGTAACTGAATACCGCTCAAATTCCGTAATTTGGCACTTTTGGCCAAAAACGATGGTTGCCTTAACGCTCGTTGAAATGTAACGCGACCGTTTTTTTTCGAGAATTTTATTCCGAATGATTGGAAATATACGCCCAATTGAAATTACAGATGTTGAAAATTCTATCGTCTTTTCGAATTGATGCAGGCGCCCATTTTATTACGAGCATGATATTGGTGCGGAATAAATTCACATAAGGATATAAAGATACATGTAGTGAATAGGAGCGGAGTGTTTGTGTGTGGAACAAATAGTAAAACTGAATTGACAGGCATTTACGTGGGAAACTATTGAACGTTACGGAGTTTTAATTTTAAATTAAAATAACAAACGTTAGCGGCGAAGTTCATATAAATTCAGCAGGCAAATTATAATGATTGCTTGGGGAAAAGATATTATTATTTGGGGAAATCTAAGGTAAAACGCGGTATTCCACCGTATTCGAGGTGCGGAGATGAAGGTTTCTCGCGCGTTTAATCAAACAATGAATCCGGGATTTAAATGTTCACATTGATGAGACAGAATGCTTTCTTTCGCATTAAAGAAAACGTTGCGTAGTTTAATTTTTCGACGGAAGAGCGAAATATGTGATTTCACCAATTTGTGAGGATTTTGTTCATTTGTTCATTAAGTATAGAATCATCATATCACGTATTTTTAAGAAATTAAAAAAACGTCTTATGTGTAATAGGTATTGGAATTTTAGCGCCTAAGCTGAAACGAATGGAAATTATTATCTAACAAAAAATTCTTCCTATTTTCACATTTTCTCTTATTGGCGCAACATCATTATCTTCAAACGTCACGTATTACGTTGAATACGTCGAGTGGCAGTTTCAACAATGAAAGAAGTTATGAATTTTACTTTTATTAGCCTTACTTGACACGTTGTTAGTTAAATGGGAAGGTTTAATTTTCATTACTTTTTCGCTCATGGGCTCATATGCAATTAATCCGCTCGTTAGCGTTACTGGCGCTCATTTAGTACCTTTTTACGTTTTTACGAAGGAGTTTAATACGGTGGTGGATCTGAAGTGGGATATATCTTCAAAGTGAGTTCTTCCTTTGAAATCTGCTCGAAAAGAACCCGTGATGCAAGTTTTGAAAAGCTTATATATAATAATAAATTTACTTTGACTCGAAGATTTTTTTGACTAAAAAATCTTGACCCTTTCGCTGCTTGAGGCAACACCATGTTTTCTTACCACAGCCTAGTTGTTACTTTTTTTTTTTTTTCATCATAAATAGAGAAATATCGCATGATGTTGGAAAAACTGCTCGTGTTCAAGCAATCAGCATATTATTTTGGGGTGCTTGCATTGTGCGTACACTATAACTTGGCTCTTTTCTCTAACTGACAGAAGAGGTAAAATGTGTTACAGTTCTACTCAATTTTCCTGTCATCGGTGCATTTATTATATATTTCATTATGAAATTGCTCTTGGAGTGCCGACATTTCCTGGCAATTAAATATTTTCGCTATGCGTATATTAAAAAAAACTTTAGGCAGTTATACCCTTTTACTAAACCTCAATTTTTTTCTTTCTTTTTTTCCGGAATATGTTTCTGCCGGAGTCTTCCCTCAAATTAATTGAAAATTTATACACGTATGTCCTAATAAAGCATCATTCGAGCACTGGTACCCTAAAAGAAAATTTACGCTTTTTTCATGTATTAAGGTCACACCCGTATAAAGTGATTTCTCGCTTCTCTCATAATATAGTATTGTTGACATACTTAAATGTAAATGCTTATTAGAGAACTCGTGATTGCCATGATATATCAGAACAAGAGTGCGAATTTTCATTAGGCAGCTACATAGTGCTGAAATTTATGCTTAAGTAAAGAATTACACGCTTGAATTATTAAATTTTCAATCAAGTTTTGAAAATGAGTACTAAATAATATTTTCCAATAAGATTGAAAAAATTCGCATCTTTTGTATGTGGAGAAAATTGTTCTCGAGAACACAAAATATAAAACTTGAACAAATTATCTTGACCACCTGGCTAATATCATAATCAAAGATCAACCTACTTCCGAAGCGCTAACATTAACCAAATTCTGGCAAAAATCCTAGTCGAATCAATAATCTATTGACCTTTCTACATGGTACCCGACTTTACAGTTTACACACTTATCTACATCCAACATATCGATGCCCCTTTAGCCAGTAGCTGTACATGGCGCGTAAATACATATTAAGAAAAAAAAAATTTATGAATATTTTTTGTTAATCAACTGGTTTTTTGAAAATACCAAATTTTTGAAAAATTTAAGCTCAAACTACGGCCGGTTAGAATTATTTTTTCGAGTTGAAATTTTTCAGTAGTTTGAGGTCCAAAGGACACCTCTGAAAGTAGGCAACGCTTAAAACTCGAAAAAATTTTCAACTTAATAAATACGTGGTGTCCTATGTGTATACACTTACAAATAATACCCCCTTCTTCCTTCAAATTAGGCCATAAGTGTAATTTTTATTGAAATTTCAGATTTTAAAAAATTAAAGAACCTACATCTTTCGGTATCCCGCCTTTGAAAACAGTTATAGTAGGTGTTGTGGGGGGGGGGGGTAGGAGTTCTCTGTTTTTATTTTCAAGGAAATAATTCGCATAATAATTACAGAACATATTTTTTTCGTAAAATGAAATTTAGTGTCGAAAACGAATTAAATACCATCGAAAGTAGATTTGTGTTGTTTCATTAAGATTAGCGACTTTTAATAAAAGTTCACTCTCGGAGTTTAAACATTTCTTTAATTAAGCAAGAAAATAAGGTAGGAAGGAAGAAACGCCGGAAGGTAGTAATTTAAAATTTAATTTTCTGGCTCCTATCGTCGTATTTTACTGGACGTATTTTGAGTTCGATCGGCGTGTTAAACAAATAATTAAGAATCAAGTACGAGGTGGAGAACAAATTCTTTAGAAGTAGGCATTTCAGTCGTCGACGTAACTTTTTTTCCGACGATTACTTAAATGAAATTGCGGCAGCATTAATATTAGAATGCAAAGAAGTGGTTACTGATGTGGAATCAATTTCCAACTTTTTTACTCCCTTATAATTTTATCCTTAATAGCTTTGAAAATCACTTTTTAGATACAGCACTGTGGAACGATGAGTTCAGTAGTGATCGAGAATTTCTTACAAATTGTAATGGAGTTGTTATTTGCGCGAAGGTCGCCCACGGTTTTCGGAATTGACACCAGCGGCGGCCATACGATTTTGGCGTCCGTAAGCAAAATGAAAGAAGGCGCCCCACTCAAAAAAAAATTTTATATCTATTTCGTGATTTTCCTTCATTCTTCAAGAACATATGGGTTATAAAAAAAAAGGAATTTCAACTGAGAGTATTTTGGGGTGAGATGCATGGCGACAACGCCCCTAGCCTTGGGCGCCTGTAAGCATTGCTTCCGCCTTTCGCCGCCACTGATTGACACGCAAAAAAAAAAATTGGAAAATTACGGATACAATCAAAAATGAGAAAATTCTACCTCGGCAGTATTCAGAGATGCAATTCATCGCTGCGAAGATGGTTTCGGACGTATTTCATAGAGTTTGAATTCTGTCAGTCATTAATATGAGTAGTTCCTCATTAATATTTTAGTTCAAATTCAGATTTTTGTGAAACCCCTGCGTTGACACACCCACTTCAGCGGGGCAAAGTTTGCTTCGATGTTTACCACTATAGAAACCAGTGTTTGAAACTAAAGTTACAATGAGAGAAGTTCTGCTTATAAACTACTAGTTTTTGACTGTCTATGGACTACAAAATGTTTCAGCTATACTAAATTTTTCGAACATTTTCAAAACGTATAAAAATTTGTTTTATTGAATAATGACTAGAATAAATGCAAACAATTACTCAAAAATTTCGAATATTTATAAAATTTAGATTTTTTTTATTTTTATTTTTTTGAGTCTCAAGACGCACAGTGTAGCAAAAAAGATGAAAAATTTTCCGCCAATGGCATCACTCCCTCATCCATGCTTAATATTTCACTATGAATGCAGACAAAAGTATTTTGTAAAGATCTACCAAACCACTGAATATTCTTTTCATCTTGTAGTTCGACTAAATTGCTTTGTAACCCGCATACCATAATATAAAGCCGCATTTCACGGTAATGGCGTTGTTTTTGATTGTTGAAAGCATTCGGTAATGAAGAAATTTTAGCTCGAAGCAGTTTCATTCTGGCTGAATAAACCTCTTCGTACATAATCTTTTTTTTCGGTTCTCTACAGATGTGCGCTTGTCAAAACCGCTAAAAAATTACCTTATTTAGCGTTAAAAGACTAAAATGTGACTAACCTTGTACATTATGACCTTTTGACTTTCTGAAGCTCATATTTTAATAAAAAGAATATGAAATTTGTTTCTTATCAATGGCTGTAATGTACATGTATAATTCAGTTTTGGTAATATAGCGACTTGTGTCTCAAGTACACCAAAAGCAGGCTAGAAAGCAGATGAATAAATTTTTTTCAAATATTCCAACCAACGATAAATTAAATTTATGTGTATGTTAATTTCGACGATGAAAATTACAGTTCCAAAAATGAAAGGTTTATAAGTCGACTATGAACATCTTAATGGACTGAATTTGGCGAAAAATACAAAAATCACGTTTCCTCAGTTCATACCTATAGCTATAAATTTTAAAAAAACCCGAGTAATTTTTCGCGAATCTCTTTGGAAAAACATTCAGTAAATATGACTGACTCTTAATATTATAACGATAGAATAGTAGATTTCCGTCGAGGAAAAGAAAAAAATTAATCACCATAGTTTGACTTTTCAAATAAATCTTATTTCCCATTAAAAATATATACTCGTTGAAATCTTGTTATCAATTATTCAAAAATGAATTTCCGACGAAATGAAATCTTGTCGTAGATACGGAAAATAAATGATATGATATAAATGAGCTTTTTAGTTATATGAAAAACTGATGGTTACATTTTTCATCTGTGGAGAAAGCTGGAAGACGTACACAGATAGCTTCGTCTTGACGTGGATGCTGGCTCATTAAGAAAAAAAATAAATAAGTAACAAAGGCGGTTCATAATGTATAATTGTACCTAAGATCATCATACTACTTCATGTAACATGGTGCATTAGAAAGAGAAAAAAATGACATCAACCATGACTAAGATTGGAAGTAAAATGAAACCTATAATTCCGAAACAGCTTTCGCCGTCATGACTACGCGAATGTGTTTAATTGCAAGGAACTTAAATTTGTCGTATCTTTTCGAAGGAAGTCGCGGCTTAACCAAAAGATAAGTATTTCACCAGCGAAAGATTCTCATCTGGCAGAGAAATTACGCGTAAAACTAGAATCGTTTAATCATTGCGGTGAATAAGTGTATTAAGCCAAAATTCCTTAGTAATCTGGCTATCGTCGCCTCGTTGGTTTAGCTTTAGACGTAGAACACGATAAATTACGTGTTGTGTCCTTTTCGAAAATCGAAATGTATATCCTGAGTAGAGGTGATACGCTTCTCGAATACCTTTCAGTTCTTTTTTTTCGTAAATTTTCAACAAAATTAAATTAAAAATAAATTTTACCCTTTATAGGACGAAGTGAAAACTGAAAATGATAAATTAACGTTTTTTGCGCTTCGAAAATTTGATACAAGAAGAAAATTAATATTTAATTTGGCCTGTGCGACCGCGGTGAGGTTGCTGTGGGAATCGATAGGCGTATCAATAATGTAGTTGTTTTCACGTGAAGAGACAATTTATCTCGAAAAGATTTGAGATTTATATAAATTACGATATCTTTTTTTAATAGCAGCTTTCTCCTTGTCGGCCCATCATTTATTCGTTTTTGACGTGTTTCACATTTTAATAACGTCACCTTCGTTTATTTTGGGCTCGGGCGTGATTGCTTTTACGTACAGGTCTTGAGTAAGGCGATCGAATTGTTTGAAATAGAGTAACGATACGTTGTTTCAATTTATTCGTTCTGGTGCTTAGATACGAGTTTGAAAATGTCATGATTGAGGAGCTGAGGGTTGTGTTGTAGTAAGATTGCTTATTTATGTTGATAACAACCCTTATCACCAGTTATACTCTCAAGTTAGAATAATCGATTCAGAAAATAAGGAAAATACCAGATCGACTATTCGTAAACCTTCCAATAGCGAATCGTATTTCTGATAAAAACGATAGAAAATCAGTTGCTTTTTTACAACTTTTCACAAATAACATAGCAAAATGTTCTACAATCTATATTTTGAAAATTTTTCACAGACTCTCCACTTCATTCATTTTAAAAACAATTTTTTTCATAATAAAAAAAAAACTTGAAACTCATTTTGTATATTCTATTGATTTAAAAAATTGATTCTCTTCATTTTTTCTCTTTTAAAATTAATTTTTATGAAGAAAACTATAATTGTCCAAGAGTCTAGGAAACTCCTCCACAGTCACCAAATATTAATCCACACTATAAAAGTTGAAAAAGACCATCAGTAGTAAAAAATAATTGAAAAGGATTTAGCAATAAGAATGGGAAAAAGCTTCACCCGATTTCACAGCAAAAATACTCGAATCAGTGCCTAGAAGGATGAAGGCTATTGAACGAAAAGTTTAACCTATAAAGTATGGAAAACATTTTCCAGTATAATTTTTGTATTCTTCTCGAAGTTATACGAAAATTTTCGTTACCGTTCAAAATACCATTTTTCTTTTGTTTTAAATTTATTCCTGATGTATTTATTATTCAGTATAGGAGAATTTTTACAGAATTTATTAACTAATATGCTATTCCAGTACACCCATCGTAGGAGAATTTTTTACAGAATTTATTAGCTATATGCTATTCTAATATACCCGTCGTATTTTTTTTATTTTTTTATTATTCATTTTATTTTATTTATTTGAAAAACTCCAAAGTATAAACAGACTTTTTCGAATAAAATACAACATTTATGGAATGTCCGAATATTTTTGTTAGTCACTGTATACTACGGCATCTTCACCCACAAGCCACCAGAATGACAATAAATAAAAAAATAACCAATCTTGTCCTTCGTATTCAGCCGATCTATTCATTTATTTTTAAAATCTTTTTGATTATGGATAAAGGATCGATGCCCCCGACAGGTTGAAAATGGTTTCCTACACAAAACTCGATAGCTGCTCAATCTACGTATTAAACATCTCATAACTCGAAAGTAGAAGCGATCAAACATCCTTTTTAAGCTGGCTAGTGGCTATCTTTCATATACGTTAATTTATGCTACTACTACGTTTTCATTAACTGAAAAAAATCGTAATAATATAGTCTTATTTTTAATTATTTCTGGAAGACTACACATTATTTTATATATATAAAGCTACAAGAAAAAAATAACAACAACAACAGGGCCAAAAAAATGTTGTTCCAATCGCCCAGCCTCTCCTAATGGACGGATTTCGACGAATTTTTTTTTTAAATCGCAAAAATTATGCAGATATGTCATCAAGCAAAAAAAATTGAAAATTTTAATCAGAGAGTTGAAAAAAATAATTTTCCCTTTTTTATTGCATAAAACTAAACGCGTTCGTTACGCGTTGCCGTATTCCACTCCACGTCTTGCTTGGTTGTGGGCGTGGCGTTTGCCGTGCCGCATTAGTTCGTCAGTAACACGACACATATCATCATTTATGTTATGTTGTTCGAAGAAGTCACATCAAATAGGCAATCCGAGCGAAGCGAGGAATGCCACGGGGTTGGGCCGCGAAGCGGCCAGGGGGCGAAGCCCCCTAGTATAAATATAAAATTAAATCTTTCTTAATCAAATTTATTCTTTCAAACAGAATCAAACTTCTTCTAATTAACAACGTTCTTTCAATATTGTACTGTCACGGTAAAAAAAAAAAATTAGCCCACACATGTACAGGGTGATCAAATAAAAAACTACAAAATAATTATACAGAAACCACAAACTTATATTACATATAAAATATGGGTTATTTTCCAAGAAAAACTCGTCACAATAATAGTTTCAATAATATTCAATAATACCAAAACAATAGTGATACCTACACTATTAATGATTTTATTTAATCACTTATAGCAAGGGTGCTCCAAAAATGAAAAATGGTACGAACATGAAAAAATCGATTCATACTCTAAAATGCAGTTATTAAAAAAAATGTAATTTTGAAATGTAGGAATTTAGGAGAGCTCCATTCAAAATTTTAATCCTCCTCCCCCATTTCCAAGTTGGGGATTGGATTATAGTTAAAAACTATCTACACGTTGATTCGGACGGGAAACCAAAATTTCGTCAAAATCGGGCCAGTAGGTAAGGAGGAGATGCTAACATTTTATAGAACGAGGGAATTTTTTTTGGTGCCTACTTGAAGAGGAACCCTCGATGAAAAAAATGTATGCAAAAAAAATTTCATTCCAATATTTTCCAGCCCCATTATACGTATTATAAGAGTAGCGTTTTCAAGCGTTGAAATTCGCCACGCTCAAGGTCAGACAGGTTTCGTTTCTGTCTGGTCCTTACAGCCGAAGCAACGAACGCGTTGCGCGAACGCGACCAACGTCGCAAAAATATAGGAATTCTCCGCATATCCGTCTTCAATTGCGGGATCATTTACCAATCGATTTTCTCGAATTTTTGAAATATCGTTCGTGGATAAATTAGAAAAAAATTTAATTTCAGCAATTTTGTTTTTTTTTTTCGGAACTTTGGGCCCCAATTAAAGGGTGAAGGGTGCTTCGGGGCTCGTCGAGAGTTATTACAAAAAATGAAGTACTTGCGCTGTAGAATAAGTTAAACGGGAAAAAATTTCGAGACGAGTTCCGGAAATGAAATTTTAGGCCCCTACCCCCACTTGGGGATTAAACTCGAAACGACGATTTTAAAACCTATTCCGTAGCGGTAGAAACTCGAATTCGAAATTTCAAAAAAATCCTTCCGATGGTGCTTCAGTTATAAGGGTACAAACATACAAACAAACAATTTCTTACTTTTGTAAATACAGATAGAAGCTTGTTAGTGAATCAGACCATTGTTCTGAAAAATTAGAAAAATGAGATAATAACGCCTTACCTCTTTCAGAATTATTCCGCCCCTATATGTAAAATTCAGTACGCTATAGGTTCACGTGAGGTAAATGAAACATAATATTAAAATTTTCCCTACCATAGATGAACCGATGCCAGCGCATTATGCGTTAAGTATAATATTGTATCAACTAGATTTAATCGCGCGAGCGCCCCCACGGGAGGGAGCGGTATTATTATATAATGTAATTTTTTTAAATTGATATTTGTAAATCATTATCTTCCATTTTTTCGTAACTTCGTTGCTACTTCTGTTCATTATCTAAGAAATTTTCGAAATAGCTTCTATTTTTCTTCTTCTGTGAAGGAAAAGGGGGGTGTGTCCTTATCTTCATAGCTCAGGAGAGTGACGTAGAGCGTGGCTGGTTACGCTAATTTTCTTAATGTACCTTCATTTTGCTCTTCGTTTTCATCTTCCGAGCTCTGTTCCTGAAACAGCGCAAACAATAAATTGCAAGAAGATTTGATTTTAACATGAGACAGAAAGTATTATATATTAGATTTACTTACATTAATCTCTTCGCATAAAAATGCCAGAGCCTCATAGGCAAACCACTGAGACTTTGCTCCGCATTTTTCGCGGGCAATCTCGCGTGCCAATTGTGTCTTGAGCCTCTTCCACTTCTTTGATATTTCTTCCCTACTTCTATGTATTTTTCCCATAATTTTAGAAGTGGCTCCTAATCTCGTTATTCTATTATAGAAGAGGGGGTGTCCCCGTCTCCATAGCTCTGGAGCTTCTTTGTATAAAGTGATTAATTCTAGGGTTTCGTTTGTCGACCAACTCATTTCTGAAAAATTAGAAAAATGAGATAATAACGCCTTACCTCTTTTAGAATTATTCCGCCCCTATATGTAAAATTCAATATGCTATAGGTTCACGTGAGGTTTCCCTACCATAGATGAACCGATGCCAGCGCATTATGCGTTAAGTATAATATTGTATCAACTAGATTTAATCGCGCGAGCGCCCCCACGGGAGGGAGCGGTATTATTATATAATGTAATTTTTTTAAATTGATATTTGTAAATCATTACCTTCCATTTTTTCGTAACTTCGTTGCTACTTCTGTTCATTATCTAAGAAATTTTCGAAATAACTTCTATTTTTCTTCTTCTGTGAAGGAAAAGGGGGGTGTGTCCTTATCTTCATAGCTCAGGAGAGTGACGTAGAGCGTGGCTGGTTACGCTAATTTTCTTAATGTACCTTCATTTTGCTCTTCGTTTTCATCTTCCGAGCTCTGTTCCTGAAACAGCGCAAACAATAAATTGCAAGAAGATTTGATTTTAACATGAGACAGAAAGTATTATATATTAGATTTACTTACATTAATCTCTTCGCATAAAAATGCCAGAGCCTCATAAGCAAACCACTGAGACTTTGCTCCACATTTTTCGCGGGCAATCTCGCGTGCCAATTGTGTCTTGAGCCTCTTCCACTTCTTTGATATTTCTTCCCTACTTCTATGTATTTTTCCCATAATTTTAGAAGTGGCTTCTAATCTCGTTATTCTATTATAGAAGAGGGGGTGTCCCCTTCTCCATAGCTCTGGAGCTTCTTTGTATAAAGTGATTAATTCTAGGGTTTCGTTTGTCGACCAACTCATTTCTGAAAAATTAGAAAAATGAGATAATAACGCCTTACCTCTTTCAGAATTATTCCGCCCCTATATGTAAAATTCAATATGCTATAGGTTCACGTGAGGTTTTCCTACCATAGATGAACCGATGCCAGCGCATTATGCGTTAAGTATAATATTGTATCAACTAGATTTAATCGCGCGAGCGCCCCCACGGGAGGGAGCGGTATTATTATATAATGTAATTTTTTTAAATTGATATTTGTAAATCATTACCTTCCATTTTTTCGTAACTTCGTTGCTACTTCTGTTCATTATCTAAGAAATTTTCGAAATAACTTCTATTTTTCTTCTTCTGTGAAGGAAAAGGGGGGTGTGTCCTTATCTTCATAGCTCAGGAGAGTGACGTAGAGCGTGGCTGGTTACGCTAATTTTCTTAATGTACCTTCATTTTGCTCTTCGTTTTCATCTTCCGAGCTCTGTTCCTGAAACAGCGCAAACAATAAATTGCAAGAAGATTTGATTTTAACATGAGACAGAAAGTATTATATATTAGATTTACTTACATTAATCTCTTCGCATAAAAATGCCAGAGCCTCATAAGCAAACCACTGAGACTTTGCTCCACATTTTTCGCGGGCAATCTCGCGTGCCAATTGTGTCTTGAGCCTCTTCCACTTCTTTGATATTTCTTCCCTACTTCTATGTATTTTCCCATAATTTTAGAAGTGGCTTCTAATCTCGTTATTCTATTATAGAAGAGGGGGTGTCCCCTTCTCCATAGCTCTGGAGCTTCTTTGTATAAAGTGATTAATTCTAGGGTTTCGTTTGTCGACCAACTCATTTCTGAAAAATTAGAAAAATGAGATAATAACGCCTTACCTCTTTCAGAATTATTCCGCCCCTATATGTAAAATTCAATATGCTATAGGTTCACGTGAGGTTTCCCTACCATAGATGAACCAATGCCAGCGCATTATGCGTTAAGTATAATATTGTATCAACTAGATTTAATCGCGCGAGCGCCCCCACGGGAGGGAGCGGTATTATTATATAATGTAATTTTTTTAAATTGATATTTGTAAATCATTACCTTCCATTTTTTCGTAACTTCGTTGCTACTTCTGTTCATTATCTAAGAAATTTTCGAAATAACTTCTATTTTTCTTCTTCTGTGAAGGAAAAGGGGGTGTGTCCTTATCTTCATAGCTCAGGAGAGTGACGTAGAGCGTGGCTGGTTACGCTAATTTTCTTAATGTACCTTCATTTTGCTCTTCGTTTTCATCTTCCGAGCTCTGTTCCTGAAACAGCGCAAACAATAAATTGCAAGAAGATTTGATTTTAACATGAGACAGAAAGTATTATATATTAGATTTACTTACATTAATCTCTTCACATAAAAATGCCAGAGCCTCATAAGCAAACCACTGAGACTTTGCTCCACATTTTTCGCGGGCAATCTCGCGTGCCAATTGTGTCTTGAGCCTCTTCCACTTCTTTGATATTTCTTCCCTACTTCTATGTATTTTTCCCATAATTTTAGAAGTGGCTCCTAATCTCGTTATTCTATTATAGAAGAGGGGGTGTCCCCTTCTCCATAGCTCTGGAGCTTCTTTGTATAAAGTGATTAATTCTAGGGTTTCGTTTGTCGACCAACTCATTTCTGAAAAATTAGAAAAATGAGATAATAACGCCTTACCTCTTTCAGAATTATTCCGCCCCTATATCTAAAATTCAGTACGCTATAGGTTCACGTTGGGTAAATAAAACATAATATAAAAATTTTCCCTACCATAGATGAACCGATGCCAGCGCATTATGCGTTAAGTATAATATTGTATCAACTAGATTTAATCGCGCGAGCGCCCCCACGGGAGGGAGCGGTATTATTATATAATGTAATTTTTTTAAATTGATATTTGTAAATCATTACCTTCCATTTTTTCGTAACTTCGTTGCTACTTCTGTTCATTATCTAAGAAATTTTCGAAATAACTTCTATTTTTCTTCTTCTGTGAAGGAAAAGGGGGGTGTGTCCTTATCTTCATAGCTCAGGAGAGTGACGTAGAGCGTGGCTGGTTACGCTAATTTTCTTAATGTACCTTCATTTTGCTCTTCGTTTTCATCTTCCGAGCTCTGTTCCTGAAACAGCGCAAACAATAAATTGCAAGAAGATTTGATTTTAACATGAGACAGAAAGTATTATATATTAGATTTACTTACATTAATCTCTTCGCATAAAAATGCCAGAGCCTCATAGGCAAACCACTGAGACTTTGCTCCGCATTTTTCGCGGGCAATCTCGCGTGCCAATTGTTACTCTCGTCAATTTACTTTCGGAATTAATTTCGTAAAAACGATGTTTTTACTTTACCACGAATTTCCTCAAAAAGTAAATCAGTAACAATTGTTTTTTGAAAGTGAAAGTGAAACGCATTCAGAATTGTATACTCTTTAGAATGAGCTACTTTAAACTTTCTACCTATTTTTTATACTCTTTCTCATGATATTTGCAAAAAATCAGGTAGTAAGTTGAATTTATTTTTAGTACTGGAGCTCATTCACAGAGAGCGCTTCAAAAAATTAATTAGTTTCATAAAATAACTCGAGACTAACATGGATTGTAATGAATGTAACGTGCTTCTATCGATTTTTTTCTCACAATTTTAATACTAGAAACCTTCCTTTATCAGATGGTATGCTTTAAAAAATTTTTTAAAAATTCTTCGATTGTGAAATAATAAATTTTTAGTGAAAAAAAAAAATAAATAAAATAATGATAACAGTTACAAAACATTTTTGTTTTTTGCTCTCCTGAACAATTTGCGATTCACGAGTAAGCCTGATTTTCATAGAGCCTGTCACTAATGTTTAAAATTGAATCGTATATAAAATGTCAAGGTTTTTCAAATGAGCTGTTTCCGAACACTCTTAACTAAATTTTTATCGTAGATGTTGATAAACGTTATGCTCTTCTTTCAACATTTATGAGTGATAAATTCATATAATTATACCAGTGGGCTATTTATGTATGGTTAATCTATGACAAAAGATAGAAATATTCCCATAATGTTCTCTTATAATGCCTAAAAAAATGCTAAAAACATATTTTTTGGCGAAATATTACAAAATATGCTCCAACAAGTTCTGCTCCTACGAATTCAAATTTTTTTAGTGAACATTTTGTTTAATATGCTCGATAGATTGCAGTACCTACAGAAAAATATGCTTAATCGTAGAAATCTGAGCCTTCTTCATCACTTCGGCTAAAATTTCTGAAATTGAATTTGGATTTTTGTATTCGGATTTTTTTTTCTATCGTTTACCTAACGTAAGAAAAATAATTGTGTTACAAGCTCACTAAATGTACATTTATGTGTATCATAAGAAGCTATTTTTTATAATAAAATATTTTCTAATATCTCTCACTTTCTTCATTAATTCTTGTTCAGAAAAGAAGTAATCATGGGAATTACGTTCAAACAAACCTTTCGTTACGGTATTTTACCGGTAATTGTACGGTGATTATAAGTAGGTTAAGAAAGTAGATTTCTTTTTTTTTAATTCATTTTTAACGTTATCATTAAAAGCATGAATAAAGTACGTTATGAATAAATTTACTGTTTTATTGAATACCTAAATGGTGACAATCTAATGATGGTAAGAAAAATCACAAGTAAAAGTATATAAAAAATGGAAACAATCTTAATGAATTATTTTTTTTGCAAAATAAATAATATAAATAAAATGTACATAATAAACGTTAAACTAAGAAGTAAGTAAGTAAAAATTAAAACGAAGTTTTTTTCTTAGTTTTCTCCCTGCTGTTTGAGAGCTTCATTCAATTTTTTCTGTAATGTTATATATTGATGTGATCAAAATAGAATTCAGTTTGTTAAATTAGATAGGAGAAAAATTAAAATTATCTACTTTGGAAATAGTCAATGTATTAAGGCGATGCCCTACCCTAAGATGTGGATAATATTGATCAGTAAAAAATAACATGTAACGCGTGATTCACCGGTACCGGCGGGGCGTACAAATTTATCGGTGATTCAACGGTCTGCCCATATTTTAATCTAAGTCCCGCGAAATGCTTCGCGAATGCACTATCATGTTACCTTGCCCCTACGAAAATTAAAAAAGAATAAATAAAAAAAAAATAATAATAATTTAAATGATTTCATTCCTATTTAAAGGAAATTAAATTTTGAATCGTGAAAGTAAAAGAAAAAATATAACTTAGTTGATTACCCCAAACCTATCATCCTACCTACCCAGTGGCTTACCTGACCGCAACGGCTAATATTTTAGCCGCTCATTTTTATGTAACTGGTACCAATCTATAATGGTAAGAAAAATCACAAGTAAAAAGTGTGTAAACAATGGTAACTATCTAATGATGGTAAGAAAAATCACAAGTAAAAGTATATAAAAAATGGAAACAATCTTAATGAATTATTTTTTTTGCTAAATAAATAATATAAATAAAATCTACATAATAAAAATTAAAACCAAGTTTTCTTCTTATTTTTCTATCTGGAGTTTAAGAGCTTCATTCAAATCTTTCTGTAATATTTTAGCCGCTCATTTTTATGTAACGATTATAAGCTGATGTGAATATATATTTCCCTATTCGCGATCTTTACATTTTTGGGAAAATTGCTACTGGTGTGTGCACCGCGCTAGTATACAACGCAGGATACACCGAGAGCGGAGCACCGCGCGAACAACGTTCGACGCAGGCTATATAGGGACTCTTTCAGGGGAGCTCCAAATATCCCTATTCACCCCGAGAGATTAGACAACACCAGACTCCGCGCTTGGAGCAACGCAGCTCTCGTTTAGCCAAGAAAAGAGAAGAAACTGTTATTTAGAAAGAAAAGCTCGTATAATTATTACATACAAAATTACCTACCCAAAAAAATATGTATTGAATACAGTACAGTAAAAACACTAAGAACGAGCTCCCGAATATGCTCGCGAAAAAAGCTTATATATTACCGCGTACATTTCAATACGCTTCTGTCATAGTTTGACAGTATATTACTTAAAAATAGGTAAACTGGATGCATCCGTGTAACTCCCTGCGTTACATCGATTTCAATGCTTCAAATAGGCTAAAACGGTACCAGTTTAATCATAGTAGCAATTAAACTGTAAATTTTCGTAAATCGGCCGAAAGTACGTACACGAAAGGGCCACGACAGCGCGTCAACAGCAGGGTTGCCTGTCTGTTGCGCAACGAAAAAAATGTTGGAAGAAAAAAAGTAATGAAAAAAAATTAAATTGTTGGTTTTTTGAATTTTAGTTTTGATTTTAATTCATTCAAAACGTTGTTTATAAAATTTCGCCTTATCACAGAGGAAGCTTTTTCATCTGTGATAAAGCGGATAGAAAAGCGGTGAAAAACCGCCCGTTATATTTTGCCCCTCGATTCATATGTGCTGAACAGGTTTATGCAACGCCAAAGCATGTGAGGCACGGATGAATCGATGAGTACTGGTGGTTTTCACCACCCTGCATATCATAACATAAGGGCAAAAACAATATAAGCAATGTTATAGCGTGTAAACATATGTTAGTTGAAAGTGTTTAAACCAGCAAAATTCACAAAAGAAACTAAAATTTATTTATAAGGAATACTGAGAAAGGTTCAGAGTAAGTGACGCTCCACCTCTAATCGTCATCAAAACCTTTTAGGCCGATGCTTTCGAAGATGTAGTAGTTAAAAACACCATTATTCTCCAAATTAATTTGATAAACATCGTAAAGTACATAATATGGTTGTGTGGGATTATTCGCAATAAGTACACCACTTGTTCATTGATTTTTACAAAATATAGGCTTCATCTGTAATCGCCACTATCCACAAAGGGTAGGAAATGTGCATATATACCCTACACCACACAGAGGTGCAGGAAAATGAGGGCTGGCTATTAAGTAGCCATCGAAGGCATACTGGTCTAAGCCAGTATCCAGACACCAATGGTGACCGGTCCCTAACTTAAATAACAAGCAACGAAATCTGAATAATTAAGTTTATTCAAATTTCAATTTATAACAAAAAGGTGAGGGCTGAAAACTATCTTAAGGATATGGTTACCGGTTATGTAACTTGTCTTGTAAACGATGACGCCGAAAACTGCTACAGATTCTTGGACAGCACTGTTATCCGAATTACAAACACTCGCGTTTTTAAAGGAAAATGTTTTACACAAAAAATATATTCAATTAAAAGGTGAACATCCGTTCACAAACTCCAAAACACATTGTTGTGAAAAATGAACAATACGTTGTGCGATGATTACGCTACGAACATTCAAATCGCACTCTCGAGGCATGAGCTTTAGAAAAGGCTCGACGCCGTGGGGGAAGGTAGGTGAAACCAGTAAAGCTTATCAAGTCTTAACTGGTCACCTAGTTTTTATAATACACACGTCAACGTACGATGCTAAGATTGTTGTGAGAAATCCATTGAGTTTTCAATCGATTTTTAATTTTAATTTTTCAAGTATGTATGTTGACAATTTTTTCCGCAAAAACTGGGGACCCCCATCTACCTATACCACAATGATTTGAGAAATTATCGTTAATAAAAAAAATGAAGTGAACGCCACTTGTTGATTTGGGGGAAGAAAATTTGAAAAAATTCTTTTCTGGTATATTTACGTTAAATACATTACATTGATCTACATTAAACATGTATTTGTCAATATTTGTGAAATTTGATTTCGCCTTGTTAGAGTTTAAGACATTTATCTTACGAATGCCTCTAATTGTGGTCTCTTCATATTAGGGTTATTTTTCAATATTACTGAATCAGAAATTCCGTTAAATTCCGAATCAGCTGAATCGATTGAATCATCAAAATTCTTAGAAATAAATTTTAAATGCCTAGATTTTTTCCGTTTCTTTTTACGATGATTATTCTTAAATTTCAAATAGTCGTCACTGATATATCGTAATTACTGCTTTCAACTTCCAACATCTTAAATCGATTTGAAAGAGGTAATTGATAACTGTTTATTGAAGATTTACTCATCTGTGTTCTCAACGATTTTTTAACTATCGGAGAAATTTTATTTGATATATTAGGGTTCGTGCCCTTGAATACATCATTTTCCTGAGGCGATATATCAGGTGGAATGAGTTTAGGTTTTCTAAATCTACTATTTATAAAAATTCGAGTACGATATACTCATTTCTACTTGCCCCAGGTGTAGATACTGAATTAGAATTCCGTAGGTCTCTTTTCATAATTGTAATTAGTATAACCAACTGACGTTCACAACCATTATTCTGAGAGGTTGATAATGCAACATCAGGAATATTATCATTCAAAATATTCGTAGATTCAACAACAGAATCCTCCTAATTATCTTTGATGATCTGAGTCAAATTTGTAACCTCATTACTTGAGATTGACACAATTTCGCCTTTATCAATTAACATGGGCTCTAAGTCCAGTTTTCGAATAATAGAGCTCGAATCATCATTGTCAATTAAAATCGTAGACGATGTAGGGCATTCTGACGTATTAAAACTGACTTCTGAGGCCAAATTTAAAAAATTATTTTGTTCATTATTATTGAGATCATAATTTGCCCCTTGATCATAGCGATTATCAACATTATGCGCAAGTGGTACAACTACCGAGTCTAATTTATACTTATCTAAATTATTTACAAAATTGAAAGTATTAGTGGTATTATTAGTATTTTTACATAGATTGGTAGAGCAACAATCCTGTAGCTGAGTATCATCTCGTTGAGTATCGCAGTGTAGTGAATTATTATTTAAGGAAATATAGCTTGAACTAGTGATTAAATTTTTGAATATCTCGAAGAAGCGCCTTGGGTGACTTTTCATGATTATTTTGATGGTAGTATTGCTAATACCGTCAATGCCAGGAGCTTTTTTATTGTTTAGTGAATTGACAATAACAATAATTTCATTATCTTGTACGATTATGGGGTTATCAGTGGGGCCATTTAATTCGTAGATTTCATTGAATTTTTGTAGGATTTTTTTATCATTCTCGTTGAAAGAAGATATTTCAGGATTTTTAGGGAATTTATTTTGAATCAAATACTTTAGATTGTTTTCATAATATTTATCATCTTCGCAACTATCAGGGATCATGGGAGGGTATATAGTCTCTTTTTAATTTTATCGTGAGCCAGGCGATAGGGGAATCCCCAAATCTTGGGGGATTCGCATTCCCTTCGCCATTGAAGAATTTTAGATTTTTTAATTTCATCTTTATAAATTTTGATTACAAGTTTTAGTCTTTCATTAAGTGGAAGATTGTTTGCGGGGTTTTTATTCTTTTCGATTTTCCTTTTTATCTTTTTGATTGAGCTTTTCATCATTTGTAATTTATAATTCCACCATTTTATGTTGCCCGGTATATGTTTTAGTGAATAATTTTGTAGGGTTTGAATTTCGTTTTGAAATTCCGAAATCCATTCTTCGATAGAGTTTTTATCGGTGGGGACTTCCGTTATGGTCATTCCCCTAATAAGATTTTTCAGATTTTTATAGTCTATTATAGTTTTTATTTTTAGTTCTTTATTTACAAAGTTTTGTATCTTACCAGTTATGATGAAATGATCAGAAAGAGCTACTGAATTGTTATATCTAATATCATTTATGATTCCAGAGATCTTGTTATTATCGTTAGTAAGAATATAATCCAGAGTGCTATAATATTCTCGTCTTTTAAAGGTTGGTTGATTAATGTGGTTATTTATTCTGAGATCGTATCAATATAATTTTCAAAGAGACTACTTCTTCTGCATGTATCAATGTTTTTTTGAATTCGATTAGTTTTGGCGTTAAAGTCTCCCATAATTATAAGATTACAGTTGACATTTTCTTTAGTTATAGCGTCCAATATGTTTAAGGAAGAATTTATCTCTTTATTAGGGGAAAAGTATAGTAGGATTATTCTATATCTACTGGGTAGTGACACGTCAATTAAAATAAAGTTATCATATTCAGAGGGGATACAAATAAAGGAAATGTTGTTTTTGATAGCAATTAGACTGTCTGTCTTATGTATAATATTATATCTGGATCGCATGGTAGCGTTGAAGATGAGTCTGAATAAGGGTGGGTAGGTGCCCCTTGGATTTTAGCATTCAATTTCGTTGATATGATGGTAGCTTGGTCCTTTGAAGATTCTTCTTGATTCATCGTTAGCATGTTAATATAATAGCGAAGAGAGATGATTGAACCACAATGACTTTAGATACTTGAATTATCTCTTTACACGAGCACGAGTCGAAAAATATAAATTAAAAAGCTAGCGACAGTTTGAATTTACTGTAATTTGTAACGTTAAACAACTAAAATTTACGCTACGTTTATCATCTACCGCGTGGGAAGTAAGTACCCGTATAAAAAGAGCGCATCACGATATCCGATACCTTTTAAGTAATTAATTTCGCCGCACAGGATAGAGCTTCTTAATATTTTTTTCAACTAAGAAAAAATCTTGCTATAAACAATTATCTCAAGTTAAATCAAGTTACATTAGAAATTCTTTCAAATACTCATAGGACGAGTGCTTTTACCTAATTGATAAAATTCATAACTAAAAGAACTTATATCCATATCATATTCCTATCATTTAACTAAGTTACGACAGAAATGTTACAACAGCGTATTTCAAAAACGAACACACACGTCAACTTCAAACTTACATTTCTGAATTTACGCCTAATTTCATGTTAATTCTAAAAAGGCTGGTTTCTCAATCAACTAATATCAATTCGTATAATTTAAACGCTTCGGGTATCCAAATCCGCTCGTATAATTAATACAGCTTTCGGGAATAACCTCAACATACCGAATCGGGCAACGAGCATGTACTCGAAATCAAAAATTTCCCCTTTATGTAAGCCTAAATGTTACCAATAACTAAAACAAACTTCCGTCGAAAATCAATAACTATACCCAATTTGAGAAAATTTATCGCAACGAGGGAAATAATCAACGCAGTCGAGTAGAATTCACGCCTTTGCTGTAATTTATGTTTGCGGACCAATGATATATTAGAAATTCTAACGAATGTTTTTTTCTCTTTTTCTTTTGAAAACTAATTCCTTCATCATATGATTTTCGAGCAAGAAACCCCGAAGGGAACCATCTGACCGACTTATCAGCCAAGGTTCACCCTATATAATCTACTTACCCATGAAAGATGAAAAATAATTTAGGAATAACATCGAATAGCTTTTGGCGGACAGTTTAAAACCGAGTATCAGCATACCTAGCAGAATGTCATTTCTCCATCATTCCTAAGCTAAAACTACGCAAACTGAAATCGTATTCCGCAGATTTTGAAATTTATCGCTAGAAAAACTGGTTAAAATATTTAATAATTATTTCCGCGTAAAGTTAATTGCACAAAACTATCGACATTGTTCTATCTGAATGACAAAACTATTAAAGATGAGAAGGAAATTGCGGCACGTCCTCCATTCTGAGTATATTTGTAAACGTTTAGAATTTTTTCATTTTAAAAAACAAAAAAATACGTCTCATTCTTGATAGAAACATCAATTTACAGCAACTATCGGCCTGCAAAGTCCTAAATGCACCTTTGGTAGCAATATGAACACACTGCAGCACGCATCATGTACCCCTTCTCATATGTACTGCTATTGTTGGAAGTTTTTATGTATTAGAAATAAAATAATTTGCGAGCAAAATGATGAAAAGAAATAGAAAATGGGGAATTTCAATGAAAAAAAAAAAAAAAAAAAAAAGAAAAAATGAAATTTCTCAAGGAAGCAGTATTTTGAAATAGTTCGAGTAGGTGTACTATACTGAACGATTACTTTTGGAATCTGATTCAATGTGCCAACATTAGACTTGGATCTTCGTTTATTTTGTTATATAACACTCGCGAAATGAGAACAATATTAAAGCCTGAAGGAAAGCAATTTATTATAGAAAATCATGCATCACATTATTTTGGTTGCAATAAATATCGATGTATTTTAATAATCGACGCAAAAAATGCAAAATGGCTGCCACAAATCCCGCCAAGAAGGGTGGGAGTCAATTAAAAACTTCGTACACTTTCATTATGAAAAATCAGTCACAGATCACGGAATTATTCATTTCTGTGTCCCTTTTCAACTAATACTAAAAAGATATCGTTATGACAGTACCTATAACAAAAATGGAGCACGATACTGGGAATCCCAATATCGGTCGAACATCTCCATGGACTATATACAACCTACGCTACATAGGATTTTTGAAAATTTGATGCTGATTTGAAATTGGTAATTCTCCGTCTGATAATTAGTTTTTTTCCAATTTACTCAGCAGGCTATTTGACCTTGAACAGAAAACTCTCTAAACACGAATGCCATTAGTAGTGAATCGTATGCCTCATTCAGCTAATCTCAATTCAACGAACGTGTCGTCCATTCGACAAATATAACGAATCTATTGGAGCATTTAATTGAACATATCTTGACGTTTTACATTCGAAACATGTACTGGTACTTGGGAAAACGTTCGGATTAATTAATTTCTATCGAATGTTCGCCGATTGAGGTAAATGTAACTAGGGTACGATAAGATTAACGCGGATTAAATTTCAACGGAATTACGCGATTATAAACTGCGAAGCGGCGACATATGAAATTTATCATGTATAAATTTAGTTCAACGATGTCAAATTTTTATTTCCGTTGAAAGTTGGGGGAAAGGAAACCCAGGTGTGGCGAACATACCATGTACAGACCACAGATCTTGTTTATAATTTATGAACGAAGAAACTTCGTCGAAATTTCAGCAATTTGTTGGCGAGTCTCGTGGTAATTTAATTATTCGACTTTTCTGCATTAAGTCGAATAAGGTTTAACGTTAAATAATTGAATAGATCACGTATGTTATTAAAATTTGCACGTACAAATCTTCCGTAATCTGTGCTCCGTGATTGGCGTCTACATGAATTAAATATTGAGGTTCCCATTTGTAGACAGTTCGAAAGTATTGAATCGTTAGGCCAAGATTTCGGCTTCTTGAAGAAAGTTGATTCGATAATTGATGTTGGCATAATAAAACGACTTGAGTACATATTTACAATTTTCGAACATTTTTAATGAAGAAATTCTACCAACAGATAGTTCAATTATTTCTTCGTAATAGCAGTACGACTAAGCATTACGATGTATGTGACCATACGCTCGATCTAATTCAGTTATAATACCGAAAATGAAAATCCATTGTACGAAGATGATGCTGAATGTAGAATTGTAGATAGTTTATCTTTCGTTTTATATAGATTACAGAGATAGATGAAAATTTATAATTTTTCAGGTTACCGGTGAAAGTACACATATCTTCGTAGTTCAAGACATATTATACCTCGAAGCTGAAAAAATAATTCAGTGAAGCTTAAAATTTTAACAACGTGAAACACATCACGTGGAAGATCTAATTACGGTATTACGTACAGTTCGTGAGTATTTTATGAAATAAACTTACCTCGATACAGCTTCGGTCATAGTAAGAAAAAATATTCTTAATGCGGTTACACGGGGCGTATATAACGTCCAGGAATTTCTGTCGTGAATGACTATTTTTTTTTTTTTCAGTCGCAGGTATCACAATTTAAAAGAAATGCTAAGGTTAGCTTTACGGTCTGTAGGTAATTGGAATTGAACCGATGATACATTTGAGTTTTAAACGTTCTTTGACAATCGATTTATTCGCATTGCTTATTATTTACCAATGTCACGAATTATGTTTGGTAAATTCGTCCTCAAATTATTCGTCAACGTCGGAGTTCCCCGAAGGTACTGGTTGAAATTTGTTATACGATTAATCACTCACGTTATTACGTATTCGTTACCGAGTGCAGAATTATATCACTTGGAAAATTATAGTTTCTAATTTCTGCGCTAATAGAATTACAAATACCACGAATTCGTATTTTACACTTTTAGATAATCCCAAGAGCGGTATTTTCTTTCCTTTTTCAGGCATAACTACATTTCGTTGTAATAATAGCGATAACGAATTTCACTGCGATGAAACGAAATGTATACCCAAGCTGAAGGTTTGCAATGGTATACCGGATTGTGAAAACGGCGAGGATGAGCATGTCCGGCATTGCGGTATGTTCGGATGCTTTAACTATATATGTCTTGTTTTTCAACTCTGTGTTAGAATACGGAATGTTACCGGAATGTATGTTATTTCAGGATGCTTGCCTAATGAATTTCGATGTAGTAATAGTTGCATTGATATATTGAGCAGATGCGATCGTAACAGGGATTGCGAAAATGGAGAAGATGAAGAACATTGCGGTAAGTTGGCATTACATTAATTCCAAAAGAGTTTTGTTGATGAATTAGAAATGTGTTTAATTACCTATAGAGAATTTTAAAATGTTAGTATTAATTTGTAAATCTTTATCATTTTTTAGTTGAATGATTTTTAATAAGAACGATGAGAAATTAATATTTGTGTAAGGGCAAAGTATTCTTTTCAGAATTTTGAATTGATTCGAAATTAGGTTATTTAAAGAACCTTAAGAAATTTGAAATTTTCGATAACGATTTCAAATGGTAGAGTGAGTAGAGTACGTCTTCTGCATAGCAAAATTTCAGCCTTTTAGATGTGGTTGAAATGGAATTTAGAGCGAAAAATAAATTTTCAAGGAAGTTTTTAGATGTGAAATTTTATGAATTAATTTCTGCACTAAATGCATTTGAGTTATTCAAATTTCCTATGTAGAGATCAGTAGTCTGATTTGTTCGAGCCAAGGTGAACTTCACATTGTTATTCTTCATTGAGAAGAAAATAACAAAATCCCCTCATTTAGATGTTGTTGTGGAGCAATTCTTGCTAGTTCTGTTCATCAACTAACTTTAAATACAAAGTTTGACCTTTCAAGGTCGATTCAGTGAGGAGATATCAATGACTAATGAAATTTTCCCCCATAACCCATTTTTTGTTCTTACTCTTCTCCACATTCACTTGAGAATCTAAAATTGGAGTAGGTTAGCTACATGAACTCATTTCATCATATGATGCCACAGTAAAAAATTTTCGACCTTTACTGTATCTTACCACATTTTGAGGCCGATAACTCCCCTTCTTTCTCCCTCCAACATCATGTGTGAACTTGAATTTGGGATTTAGTATACTTCTTATATTAATCACATTTTTAGTTATTTGAGGCTCCTCAAGCTGTACTCAAATTTTGATAATCCGCCATTTTGGATTGATTTTCACTCTAATTCAAGGGATCATATTCTAGTGCCAAACTAACCCCACACACAAATTTTGACCATTCTAGATTGATTTGGTGAGAACTTGATATGGAAGACTCAAGAAATTTCATAAGTGAAAACTTCTTTAAAAAGCCGTTTTTTGCTCCAACTC
Organism: Phenacoccus solenopsis; assembly: GCA_009761765.1. Classification (NCBI taxonomy): domain Eukaryota; kingdom Metazoa; phylum Arthropoda; class Insecta; order Hemiptera; family Pseudococcidae; genus Phenacoccus; species Phenacoccus solenopsis. The sequence continues at coordinate 1,527 of VFXL01000442.1, read as the reverse complement.
CCTTCCAAATACACTTGGGAAGTTGAGAAAACTCACTCTTTGATATGAAACCAAGAAAGAAGATTTTGAGCTGTTTGCCCTCCTCCCGCCAACCCCCCTCAAAATTTGAGTGATCGACATTTTGAGTCGAATGGGAAAAACTAAAAAGTACTTTTGCATATTCACATGAAGACTCTTTCATCAAATTTTGAGCGATTTACATCCATACCCCGCTAGGCTATAAGCGAGCGAAAAAGATATATAGGAGTATATGTATTCTGGATGTACCAAAGTTAGCTCCTCTTAATGCGTTAAAATGCGCTTGTGTTTTGGAGAGATAGAAGTGACTCTCACACATACTCTTGATTATATTATCCCTCGTAATTTTGCGTTTATAAAATGGAAAATTAATAACAGTTTGTTAAAGCTATATACTTTCTATGAACATTGTTTATGGTGGAATACAATATGTATTCCAAAAAATTGGGCATAAGCCAGAAGATTTCAAATAGTTTGAAATGCTTAAATTTGAAGATCCCATCCTTCCCTAAACCTTCTTCCCCAACCTCCCTTCCCTAATCAGGTAGGCAGTGATAGCTATCGTTTTTATTATAAACTCAACAAAAGGTGCATACTTCTACTCTACGTAGATATGTGAGCCAATCGTAAATTACCATTAATATGTAATTGTCAAGGATTAAACGTGAACTTGGATTTAACTCGTTAACCTAGAAAGCTTTGTTACCTTCTGAAAATTCAACTTTTACCCTAATATTCTTATTGTACACTACAAGCTGCTAGTTCATTTCGGGTAATTAGCAGTTTTAAGAGTGTATATCATAATTTCACTGGTCCTTATGTAGTCGTACACAACTTATGATAGGGCGAGTAAATCCTAGTTGTAATAACGGAAATTTTCGTATTTATATAGGTTCAAACAATTGACCAAAATATATATTTAATACAGTGAAATAGGCGCGTGTATTATTTATTAAAAAGCACAAAATGCCAAATTTTTTTAAACATGGGTACAGTTACTTGGCGAAAAATGTAGGTATTTTTTGTGTAAATTGTTTTAAAAAAATCGGTAAGTGTAGAAATGAAGCATTTATGTACGTCTATTTTTTATCTAGTAAAAAAAAAAATGAAATATTTCTTAAAAGTTACCGAATATTCTCATCATTTCGCGTAAAAAAGTACGCAAGAAGTGTGCTCGACCATATGAAAATAACGTTACTTGAGATTATTGGTGTACGAGTATTGTTGATTTACCTAATGAAATATGATGAAACAACGTATACGAAAGCGTATTTTACTTGGCTCAAGCTACGAAATACATTAAAATTCGTCCGACAGTAAAATTATGTAAGTTTTTATATTTTTATTGCATTTTTTTCATTGTACTCGTATTAGCGTTATGAAAAAAATATTCAATCTGCGCTTGGAAAAAGAAAAAAAAAAACAAGAAATAAATTTCGACATTTTCAGTTTTAAATGATAAATAAATAAATAAACAAGAACAAACGCGAGCACTATTTTATGTAGCTT